>CAUYLG010058677.1:0-11258 GCA_963573385.1 Cacajao melanocephalus
GCCCCCGCCGCCTCCCCACCTGCCCCCGCAGCCCCCGCCGCCTCCCCACCTCCCCCCACCCCCGCCGCCTCCCCACCTGCCCCCCGCCCCCGCTGCCTCCCCACCTGCCCCCGCAGCCCCCGCCGCCTCCCCACCTCCCCCCACCCCCGCCGCCTCCCCACCTGCAGCCGCCGCTTCTCCCGGCCTGCCGCACGCACGCTCACCAGGTGCCCCATCTCCAGCCTGCCCGTCGCCTCCTTCTGCAGGGCTCTCGCTGCCCGAGCGCTGCCCAGCACGCCCTCCACCCGGCGCCGGCCTGTGGGGCAAGCAGGGTGGCTCGAGGGGCTCCCACGCCCCTCCCAGGTCACAGGCAGGCAACTTGGCAGACTCGAGTGACTGGCACCCAGGGCAGGGTCGGTCCTCGCAGCTCAAGGGTCCTGGGCTGGCCCAGGGTCCCAGCTTCCTGTGTCTGGACTCTGACTTCCTCCCTGCCCATCCCTCCCTCCTGCCTCTTTCCTTTTTTTTTTTTTTTTTTTTTAAGGGACGGGGTTTCACCATGTTGGTCAGGCTGGTCTTGAACTCCTGACCTCAGGTGATCCGCCTGCCTCGGCCTCCCAAAGTGTTGGGATGACAGGCGTGAGCCACCGCGCCTGGCCGCCTCTTTCCTTTAACTGAGGGGACAATAAGTGGAGAAACTCATGTGTGAGATGCAGCGGGGGGCAGTGGGGAGGGACCTCTTTGAGGGGTGGCAAGGGGCAGGGCCTGCATGGGGAGAGCCATGTTGCTATCTGGGGTAGAGGGTGCCAGTCAGAGGGCACGGCCCAGGCAAAGGCCCCTGGTGGGAACTGCAGGAGACCAGGGTGGGGCAGGGGCTGCCGAGGACACTGGGGCGGGACTGGGAGGGCCTTGAGGGGCCTGTGGACGCCATTCCTCTGTGCTGGGGAAGTTGCTGCTGAGACAGCTCCGATGCCAAGTGCGGGCCCCGCCTCCCCAGGCCTGGTGGCTTGGGTGTTGCCCTGGGCCCCCTTCCCGCCAAGCCTCTGTAGGCGCTGAAAGCTTACAGCTGGCAGCATGGGGACATTGTGGGTCCGCCCTCACAGCCACTCCCAGGGTGGGTGGGGTGGGGAAGGGAGATCACCTTCCTGGGCCTCGGCCAGGGCTTTCTGCAGCTGCCCCACGTGGCTCTGAGCGCGGGCACACCTGCACTCTGCCTCACTCAGCCGGCTGCTCAGGGTCGCCATCTGGACGCGAGAGTCGTCCTGGGAGGAAGGACTAAGGTCAGTGGGGGTGGCCCAGCGGGCGGGTGGAGGGCAGAGGTGTCTGCTAGAGGGTGGGCGCCAGCCTGGTCTAGCCTGAGCGTGGGCAGGGCAGTAGGTGGGGTGGCAGTGGGCTCAGGGAAGGTGGCCACACTGGGAAGCTGAGCTGACCTGCAGGCCTGGGGAGGGGAGGGGTCCAGGGGGGCTGGGCCTGCAGGATCCAGGTTTCAGGTACAGGTGTGGTGTGGAGAGCCGGCAGGTGGTGGCCCACAGCCTGTGGTCAGGGGGACTGGCAGGGCTGCCCTGGCAGCACTTGGGGCTGAGTGCAGATGGGACCCTGCTCCCTGGGACTGGCAGCGGTGGGAGGGCAGGCAAGAAGAGAACGTGTGTGCCAGGGCTCAGGGCCTGCCTCTGTCTTTCCCACAGCCTTGCCCACGTGAGTCCCCTGCCCATCATCACCCAGCGAGCTGGGAGGGGCCACTCATGGGTGGTTCTGTGGGAGCCCTGAAGCCAGGAGCAGCCGCTGGGGAGCTTGGGCCCACAGGAGGGGACTTTGGGAGCACTGAGGGGAGCTTGCTGGCTCTGTCCTGCAGTCACCCAGCCCCAGGCAGCTCTTCAGGAGATGCCACAGATTGCAGAATGCCCTGGCCTGGGCCCTGGTGGGTGTTGAAGCAGGGCCTGGCTCCAGGGGCTTTTTAGCCTGGTCTGAGGAAGGGGGCGGCCTGCAGCCCCCCGAGGTACTTGGGTTTGGGGGCCATGGTGGTATCAGCGTTTATCACAATGAACAGGACAGCCTGGACCTTGAGACCCAGGGACGCGCGGACGGGTGGACAGCAGGTCTAAGGTGCTCTTCCCAGAGACCCCTGGCGTGCCTCTGTGGGTGGGAGGGCCCCAGCCCCCGTTACCCGCTCCCTCTGGGCTTCCCGGAGCTTCTGCACAAAGTCCTGCAGGCCGTCCTTCACGGTGTCCACATCCAGGATCTCTGAGCCGTGCCCTCCGGGTGTGGGCGAGGACCGTCGGAGGGGTGAGTGGGGCCTGGCTCGGGGGCTGGCACCCTCTTGCCCAGGGGGAGTCTGGGAGCCGTTGGAGCCTGCGGGAGGTGAGAGCGGAGGGGTCGTAGCCAGGGACACAGTGACAGATGCATGCCTGTCCCCCTTCCTCTCTGCTGCCCCAGCCATGGGAGCTTGGGGAGCTGGCCACAGGCCCCTGCAATTGCCTGTCCGAGTCACTCGCTGATCAAGCTGTGGGGCCTGAAAGGGGGTGCCCAAGCCAGGGACTGAGCCGGGACAGGGGCCCGCCTGCCGCCACTGAGGACTCTGACCTTGGGTGGGGGAACCGGGCTGCTCCAGGGAAGCCCACGGGCTCTGTCCCTGGAGCCCCAGGCCACAGCGGAGTGTGGAGCAGAGCCGGCCCAGCTGGGCCTCTGCCTCCCGCCTTGCATGCTGGGCCTGGGTCAGCTCCTGCTCCAGGCTGTGGATTTGGTGACAGGCCTGGTCCAGGTGAGCCTGGAGCGCATCGGCCACATGGCTGGCTTCCTGCAGCTTCCTGGTGACGCTGTGCAGCTCTGCCCGGAGGGTCTGCTCAGCCCCCCGGCTATCACGGAGGTGCTCCCGGAGCTGCTGTCCGCAGGCCTTCCCTGCGGCCTCCACCTCGGCCAACTTCCTCTGCAGCCCCAGGACCTGTAGGAGGGACGTTGGGGATGCGCCCATGGGAGACGGTGAGGAAGTGGGTGGGCCTGGGCCTCCCTTTGCTCCCCCAGCCCAGCGCCTTCCCTTCGGAGCACTGGCAGCCCTCCCACCTCCTTTCGGGCATCCTCGCGCCTGGCCTCTGCCTCGGCCGCCTGCCTCCGAAGCTCCAGCACCTCCTGCGAGCATCGCCCCTGCAGCTCCCGGGCCTCTCCACGCGTCCTCTGGTTCTCGGCCGTCAGAGTCCTCACCTGGGAGCATGGGGCCGCATCGATGGGGTCACTGGTCTCTGTGCTGGAACCCACGCAGCCCCCCTGCCTCCTGCCTCCACTCACACTCAGGGAGGCTCGGGCTAAGGTTCCTCCAAAGGACCTCGTCCCAGGAGCCGCCACCCTCAGCCGTGCGGCAGACACCTACCTGGCACCTCCTCTGAGGACCTGGGACAAGGAGGAGTCTCAGGAGGGGCAGGGTGGGCCCCGATTAGGGAGTGTGGGCACTGGCTGGGGTGCACTGGAGCCAACTGCCCCGAGGCTGCCTCCACAGGAGGAAGCCAGGCCTCGGGGAGACCCGGCTCTCCAGCACCCAGCCCTGCAGAGGCCAGGTCGCCCCGCCAGCCTGCCTGCGCTCCCAAGAGCCACGGAAAGGCGTCACATTCAGAGGCTCTGCGTGCTGCTGAGCACGGCCCTTCCTCCTCCAGCCTTCCTGTTTCTGTCGTCTCCAGTCTTGCCATCTGCACCCCACAGGGACAGACCCAAGCAGGGGCCCCGTGAACCTGAGCAGGGCATGGCCCAAAGTCTGGGGACAGAGTGATTCAAAGGCGGCTGCAAGGCCAGGTCTGGGGGCTGCTGCGCTGCAGCCGGGGGTGCCCCGGGGGGGCTGGAGGAGCCGGGACACACCAGGTGGGAGGTGCCTGGTTGGACGTTGACCCTTCCTGCCGCCTACCTGTCTGTGGAGCTGCCTGAGCTCCTGGCGGGTGTCCCCCCGCGCCTGCTCCAGCTCCCACAGGCGGGTCCGCAGCGCGCTGGCCTCCCGCCGCGCCACTGCCCACGCCTCCTCCAGGACCAGCAGCTTCTGCTCCTTCTCTTCCTTGGACCGCTTAAAACTGACGAGGGTGCCACAGGCTGGGGCCCCCGCACCCCCTGGGGGGCGGGCACCGCTGCCCAGCAGGTCTCTGCTGCTCTAATGAGGCACCGACCCCGGTCTTGACTCTCCAAACCCCGCCTCTGCAGGGCTCCGTCACCTTCTGGACACATGTCCACTCGTGTCCCAGGGCCCAGCTGCGTGGCCCCTGTTCACCATTTACCTCTTCAGCCCCTCCTCACCTCAGCCTTCCCCACTTCTCTCCTCTCCCTCACATGCCCGGACGCTCAACATCCAGCCCAGCCTGGCACCTCTGCCACCTGCTGTGAGGGCTGCCGTCCGGCCCCGCTGCCCCACAGGGGCCTTTCTGGAGCCCCAGCCAGGCCCCTGGCCTCCCTCTGCTCCCCAGCCGGGCACCACCTCCAGGAGGTCACCTGTGACCTGTCTTCCTGCTGATGAGAACTTCCCGTGGGCAGGGACAGGTGTGACCGTGTCCCCAGCCACCCTCGCACTGGCCGGCGCTGCAGACCCCTTGGACTGGGCAGCAGGAGGCCTGCTTGGCATGTCTACCCATCCTCAGTGGGGCCAAATCAACGGGACGCCCTTGCCTAGCCTAGCCGCCTCGCCCAGTCCTCCCTACAGCCTGGGTGGGCCGTGGACTGCAGGGACCCCAGCCGCTCCGGGATGCTGCCATACCTGGCCTTCTCCTGCTCAGCCCTGCGGACGGCGGCCCGAAGCTCGCTGTTGGACAGCAACAGTGCGTCCTTCTCGCGGGCCTCGTCACGCAGTGCCTGGCGGGCCTCCTCCCGGCCCTCCTTGACGGCCTGCAGCTCCTGGCGCAGTGTGGCCAACCCCTCCTGAGCCACGGTCAGCTGTGCCCGCAGCCTCTCAGCCTGGGGAGGAGCATGCAGCTCTGGCGGCCAGCTGGGGACCGAGCTCCAGGGAGAGGCACTGGGGCCCTGCCCAGCTTGGTCCTCAAGCACTTTGCTCACCCCATGGAGCCACCAATCCCTGCTGCTGCGGAGGCTGTGGGGCAGCTCCAGGGGCTGGGCAGGGCCAGAGCAGACCCCACCTTGACCCCCTGGGGCCGTCCCCACCCTGTGGCCTCCCTGGACCCGGGGACACTGACCACTGGCCAGCAAGGCCTGCCTGGGACGCGGCTCAGCACACGTGTCTGCACTGTCATTGCCCACATTCAGCTGCCCCTGCCCGGGGCCCTCCCACCTCCTGCTCCCAGCATCCCATCCTCTCTTTAGGTGACAGTGTGGTGCCGAGGCTGCTGCCAGTCCTAGTGTGGGCAGCAACCTTGGCAGGCAGGCTGGGCACTGACCCTGGCACAGGGACCCTGGCACAGTGGGGCTCACCCACTCCCTCCGCCCAGCCCTCCTTCCCCCATTGGCATGGGAGGCAGTGGGAGAGGGGTCTCTGGCGATGGGGGGACACAGTGAGAGGATGGTCTTGGTTCCCTGCTCTGGACACCAGGCATCTCGTGGTGCCTGGGAGAGCGCAGGGCTGGGGTCTGGAGGACAGTTGCAGCGCAGCGGAAAGGCTCCCCCTGCACCTACGCTCTGGGGTGGGGACTTGCTGGGGTTTGGCCCCGGCCCCCAGGCTCCTGCCTCCCAGGTCTGAGCTCTGGGCCTGACCAGAAACCCTGGAGAGGACTCCATTCTGGCTCTGGCATGTCCCAGGGGAGGAGGGGAGCTGCGGGGGTGGGGATCCGGAGGGGCATGCCCAGGGAGGGGAGCCACAGAGACTCCACGATGTCAAGTTGCCGGCTTGCCAAAAACAAAACCCTCTTTGCTGGCTGTTTTCACGGGATATTGTCCAGGCCCCGGCTGGCCTGGCTCTTGAAGCTGCCGCTGTGATTGTTGTTCTGTTTTTGGGAAGGGCCAGAGCCTCCCCTCTGCTCCCCTCCACCCCCACACGTGGGAGCCCTGACCGTGCTAAGCATTTTCCGCAGAGCTCAGCAGAAATGGGCCCAGAAGGTCAAGGACCAGCAAAAGGGCCCATGCATCATAAAAGAAACTGTTTTCATTTCCCAGGGCAGAGGAGGTGAAAACAAGCAAAACAAATGCGGGGGAGGGGGAGGGTGCCGGAGGGGGAGGGCCCCCACGTTCCCCCACCCGCTCTGTCCTCTCCGGAGAACAGCCATTCCTTTCACAGGAATTTTACAGCCAAATCACTTAATGTGATTATAATAATTATTTCTTTACTAGAAATTGTATAAACAGCCTCTTTTAAAATCTCCTGCAGGGAGGCAACTCCGGAGTGCTGCAGGAGGAGGGCTGTGGAGGGAAAGCCGGGAAGGGACGGGTGAGTGTGACTGTGAGTGTGCGTGTGTGAGACAGGGCATGTGCAGTGTCAACTCTGTGCATGGTGTGTGTACATGTGTGTGCATGCACGCGTGCGTATGTGTGTATGCCTGCGCAGGCCCTACATGTGTGCGTGTGTGTACGTGTGAGTATATACGTGTGTGTGTGAGTGTGCATGTGAGTATATGCATGTGGGTGTGCATTAGTGGGCGTGTGTGTGCATGAGTGTGCATGTGTCTGAGTGTGACTGTGCGAGTGTGTGCGTTCTTGTGAATGTATGCATGAGTGTGCATGTGCATGTGCAAGTGTGTGCACTGAGTGTGCATGTGCATGTCTGTGTGTGTGTGTACACGTGTGTGTGCTTGATGCGTGTTTCTGTGCATGCCTGTGTGCCCTGCGTGGTGTCCATGATTCCAGCGTGAGGGTTGTGTGGGTGTGAGTGCGTGGGGCATGCGTGTGTGTACGTTCAGCACGCGCACGCCCTGTGTGTGGCGTGTGCACAGGTGTGTGTGGTCTCATTGTGTTCGTGCGTGATGTGGATGCACGCGTGTGCACACGTGTGGGCCCTAGCCAGGGTCTGAGCCTGAAGTTCCTCCAGCTTAAAGGCTGTGAAAAATGTTACGGTTTCCATGGTGACCCTGGGCCAGCCTGGCGCCGGACGGGCTGGGCTTGCTTCTCTGTAAGATTGTTCCTCTTGTCCCCATCACCCGTCCTCACCTTTCAGCCCCCACTGCCTATCTGGGGGCTCCGTTCTGGGAGCCCCCACTCCCTTCCAGGGACTGCTGCCCTGAAAGCCTGACCTTCCCGTGAGGCGGGCGCTCCCTTCCTTGAGGCCCGCAGAACCGAGGCGCCCCCATCTCCTCCCCCGCCCCTGCTGCCCCCAGTTTTGAAATCTCCTTTTGCTTCCCGGTGTGGCCGCTGACCAGGCCTGACTTTGAAATCTGTTGAAAGGAGACCTCTCTCCTTGGGGCCAGTGTAAACAGCCGGTCATGTTAAATCATGTTCTCTTCCTCTGTGTGTCCCGCCTCTTGTGGGTGCCTGGGGAGGGCTGAGCCCCTCTCCCCACTCTGCCCCTGCTGGCCGCCCAGCCTCTGGGGCGTGGTGTGCTCCAGCACCAGGTCAGCTGCACAGCCTCCAGCCTTGGCAAGCGGCCCAGGGAGTGTGCAAGGCCGCCCCGTCCCCAGGGGCCTCGCTGGGGCTGCAGCTGACCCTCCCCTCTTCCAGCCCAGACCCTGTGCCCTCCTGCCCTCGCCACACACAGGCGTCCCCCTGTCCCACCAACCCCCTCAGGAACGCCTCTCCCATCTGCCTGCCTGCTGAGCCCAGGACAGCCTAGCCTGGCCCCCCCTGCCCCCTGCCCACATCACCATCACGTGGCTCCTGGGTGCCTCCATGTCAACCTCGGGGCCTTGGCCAGGCCCAAGGCCACCCTGCAATCTCCACCAACCCCTACTTCTTTTCTTGCCCGCTGCCCCAAATCCAGCCTCCCCTCACCCTAGGGCCCAGCGCAGTGCAGTCCATGCCCCCTGCTGTGTGGGCAGAGCCCAGCTTGTCTGGGGCCTCCCCTTGCCTCAGTGGATGGCAGAACGGGTCTCCTGGCCAAGGGTCCCGCTTCCCCTTTGCCCCAGGTCACGCCTGGCTTTGGGAGCCAGGCCCTCCTGACTCCACTTTCTTAGCTGTTTGTGGAAAGGGGTCTGACTGGGCTCCGGAGACTTGGGCTGCGTGGCTCTGGCCGCCCTTTCACACGCCGGCCCTCCCAGCGGCAGGCGTGCCCCGCCTGTGCCCCGGGAGCTGGCCAGTGTGCCAGGACCCACGGCAGCCTGTGGAGACCTCCCCACCTGCTCCGCTGGCACCCTGACTCAGCCAGGTCCACTTTCACCCCAAAGTCAAACTCACCCCTTCAGGGGGCTTAGAAATGACGCCTTCTTTTCCCTGAAAACCAGCGTCAGCTTCTCTCAGCCGATGGCCCGGGCCGGCACCGTTTCATCTGCTCTAAGAGCCTGAGCTTGGCTTGGTGTGTGGTGTGAGGCCCCTCGCCCACGCCCACGGTCCCTGTGTGGCCTTTTCCTACCCCCAGGGGCCACGCTGCCCTCCTCCACGGCACCGCCTCTCTTTCCTCCTGACAGCCCATTCTCCACCCTCTCCTCTCTCGGAAGCTGCCCCACTGACTTCTCCCCCGAGCCCCCAGCCCTGCCCCTCACCTCGCTCTCCGCTTGGCCTCGCTCAGCCGCCAGGTCCCGGAGGCTCTCACGCAGGGTCACGGCCTCCGTCTGATGGGCCGCAATGGCATCCTCAAACTGGGCCTGGAGGGCCTTCAGCTCCTCAGTCGTGGCACTGACGGTGGCCTGGGGGCAGCAGGGAGCCCACAGTGGTGCCAGGGAGCCGGGCCCTTGGCAGTGGGGGTGAGGTAAGGCCAGGACCCGGGAGAGGGAGGAGCTGCAGTGGCAAGTCCTGGGCACTGGCCCTCAGTGTCCTAAACCGTCAGCAGGCTAGTGGGATGAGGGGACGTTCATGGTCCCTGCCAGCTGTGACGTGTGAGTCCCCACGGACACACCAGGAGGCAGCCCCTCAGCTCAGCCTGTGCCCTGGGGCAAAGCCCATCCCTGCAGAGCCCACCACACACGCGGCGGCCCTACCCTCCATTTGGGACGGAGCTCAGCTGGAGTCTGACACCCCCAGGGTGTCCTCTCAGGAAACGTACGGGCCTCGGGGCAGTGTGGCCAGCAGAGATCCTCGGACCAAGAGGCCCCAGGCTCGACCCATGGCCCCTTGTTCATGGACAAATGCCACCTTCTTCACCCCAAGCCCTGGGCCCCTCGGGTCCCAACGCCGCTTCCTCTCAAGGCCCTTCCCATTGCACCCTGCCCGGGTTGGGGCAGCAGGGCAGATGGGGCTCAAGGTGGCCTCAGCTTCCTGAGGGATCAGAGCCCTGCCCTGCTCAGCGTCCACACCCCTGGGTTTGGGGCACTGGACCAAGCCTCCAGGCAGCGGCGGCTGGCTCCCTCCAGAGCTGGCTCTGTGTTCCCTCAGGCATAGGTGCCAGATCTTGGGAGTCCCACCTGCCCACCTGGATTCCTGCTGGAGTGGGGGGTTCCTGCAGCCTGTGCGCCCCGCTCGTGGGAAAGGAGCTGTGTGACTGCCTCCTGTCCTCATTCTCCACCACCCCCTGCAGGCCCTCTGGACCGACTAGGGTCATCTTGGGTGACCAGGCTCTGTGCCTCCACGTGCTCCAGCACTGCCAGTGACTGCTGCTCCTGACGCCTGCCTGCAGGATCCCCCTGTGAGGGCCTTGGGGACAGGGCACAGGCTGGAGCCTCTGTGGTGGTGACTCAGCCTGGGGGTGCACGTTCTCCTGTCATCTGGCGCCCGGTGCTCCTTGGCCGGCATTCCTCTCCTCCCACTCCTCTCAACAGTTTTAATTTCCATTTTCTGAGCCGAGGTGGCAAAGGAACCCTTAACGATCTCCCCAGGGAGCCCAGCTGGCTGGCAGGCCTGGTCCCGAGTCCGGGGGAGACTCAGGGCCGGCGCAATAGAAGTCTTCAGAAGCCAGCACTGGCTCCAGAGGAGGCCCCTCTGTGAGCCAGAGGCGTCAGCTCGCAGGACCCCAGGAGGCCTTTCCTGGTTCCCTGCCCACGGGGTGGAGCCGACAGAGCTGCAGGGCCAGAGGTCGGGAGGAAGGAGGGGCACAGTCACAGGCCCGATGCCAAGCTTGGTCCTCCCGAGCCTCAGGGGCAGGATCAGACCAGGGTGGGGCTCCATGGATTTGGGGGCAAGGCTCTCCTGGGCTGCTGGGTGCTCCTCTGGGCAGCCCTGCTTGGAGGGACCAGGAATCTGGGTGCCGGCGTCAGGCGGAAGGAGGTAAAGCAACATCCAGCAGCTGCCTCCTCATTTTGGTGCCCCCTCCCGCTGTGCAGAGCCCTGGGGACCACCTGGGGACCCGGCACAAGCCCTCCATCCTGGCTCTGAGTCACTGAGCATCTCCCAAGGCCTTGATGCTTGGGTGCGCCAGCCCCCACCAGGCGGCCTGCACTCGCCTCCGTGCAGCCAGGGAGAAGGGTTCCTTTTCAGGATGGGCACAGAAGGGGCCTTTGTCCCGGGCCTGGCACCACAGCCTGTGTTCTGTTCTCTGCCCCCTGGGCCATGCATTCAACACCAGTTGGGTAGGTATCTAACCCTGTGTCCTTGCCAGGGATGGGGAGGAAAAGGATCGCCCAAATTTAAAATAAGCCAACAAGCACCAGAATGAATGGCCTCATCACCAAACAGCCGGGAGCTGGAAGGATGGAGGCAGGAGGCCGGTGTGGGCCCAGCTAACGGTGTGTGTGGCCACTGGGGCAGGAAGGGGCCGGAGCTGGGGTGGGCAGTCAGCCTTGCCCTCGATCCCACCTGCACCTGGCAAGAGAGGAGCTGGGTCTGGTGCCTCCAGCCCATTCCCTCCCTGCCCAGGGCACCTCGTACCTGTGTCCATTCAGGGCCAGTCCCCTGCCACCCAGGACAGCAGTCCCGACCCCACACAGACAGCCCCTCCTCGAACTCCCTGGGCCTTGGAGGCCCTGCTGAGGCTCCCCCAGCCGTGTCCAATCCTGGGGTCTGGCCACTCCCTGCTGTGACCCGGTCCCCCATCCATGTCCTATTGGTGGGCTCTCACCTCCCCCGCCCGTGAGCCAGGTCCCCACCCATGCCTATCACTGGGCTCTGGTCACTCCCTATGAGCCCTTCCCGGGCTCTTCATCTCCTATGTGGGACCTGGTGCCACGTCACAGATGGGCTGAAGCCTTGGTGTTCTGCAAGCAACAACACTGCGTGCCCAGCCTTGCCCAGGCCTGAGTCCTCCTCCCAGAGTCCTCATCCCCAGAATTTCCCTCCCCAGACCCCTCCTCCCCAGAGTCCTCCTCCCCAGAGCCCTCCTCCCCAGAGCCCTCCTCCCCAGAGCCCTCCTCCCCAGA
>CAUYLG010058681.1:0-13411 GCA_963573385.1 Cacajao melanocephalus
CCGCCCCGGCGCCGCGGCGCCGGCCGCCCCCCCCCGCCCCCCCGCGCCGCGCGGCCGGGGGGGCGGGGGGGGGGGGGCGGGGGGGGGGGCGGGGGCGGGAGGAGAAGAGGAAGAGGCTGGGAGAAACACTGTTTACCTGAGAGGTTTAGGGCAAACATATCTGTGTCATGTAATGTTGGAGACAGACTGGAATTCCAGCCCTTATTCTGAGACTCCTTATCTATGTGACTTTGGACAAGTCACTTGACCTCTCTGAGCCTCATTTTCCTCCCGTGTAAAAGAAGATAACAATGGTTCCCATCCCGTGAATGTGGGGGCTATGAGGATGAAATGTCTGGAAAACTGCAGTGCTCTGTAGAAGCGAGGTGCTACGCTATGGGCAAGGCTGAAGATAAGTCCACTGTCCATTGGGAAGGCCTGGATAACGAGTTCATTAGGCACAACAGCCTTTCCCAAGAGGTGGGTGGGCGGGGAGACCTTGCCACCCTTCCCTTTCTAGCTTGTGCCGCCACCTACTGGCGAGGACCACATTTACAGCTTCTGGAAAGCTCTCCCTGTGGCCCCACCCCTCAGAGCCCTATCCTCACTCCTGGGGTGGGTGGGAGGCACACGGGCAGGGAGTGGGGAGGCAAAGCCAAGGCTCCAGTTCTGAGGCCACGATTAGCTTGCAGAGGTTCCTGAAGGCTTGTCGACCTCAGTGAGAAAATGAGTTCCAAGTCTTATCCATTTCACTTTCTGATGACCCCTGGGAACAGGCCCCTGGTCCAGGCCATCATCCTCTCTCTCTTCCTGGGTGATACAGCAGCCTCCTCACTGGCCTCCCTTCCACCACTCCTTCACACAGCAGCAAGCAATTTTCAAAATAGGCAGATCTTGTCACCTTGCTTCCAGTGTGTCCCCTGCCCTGGGACAAAGCCCAAGCCCTCTACCCAGCTCACAAGGCCCCTCGGGCTCTCACCTCCCAGTCAGCCCTATCACCCACCCTCTGCCCCTTCCAAACCTTGTTCGTGCTGTTCCCTGGCCTGACATCTCTTCCCTCCTTTCTTTGCCTGTCGAGCTCCTGCATGCTCCCAAGGGCTCGTCATGGGTGGTGCTTCCTCCAGGATGCCTTCCTTGATCCCCCAAGGCTCGGACAAGGGTCCGGCAGTCTTCCCCTTGCCAAGCCATGTCCCCTCTGGATTTACATCTGCTAAACAGCAGGAACGGTGCTGGGTTTTCTTCACTGCAGTATCCCCAAGCCTATTGGGTTCCTGATACATAGCAGGTGAGTCATAACTGCTTGCTGAGTGATAAAAGTGACTTCCTGGTGATAAAGACCCAACTCTCTACAGCTTCAGCTGACCTGGGGGTCCCTATAGTGGCCACAATGTCCTGAAAATGATATTGAGAGTCTGACGGGTGTTTGCCACTTTTATAACACCCCCCTCCCCTCCGGGGGCGCTTAGTGTGGCTGGCTCAAGAACGCAGTCAGTCTCCTTAGTGGGTTGTGGGGGTAGGTACAACAGTGTCTACTTGAGCTTCTCTTCTGGCTTATTCTGGGCATCTGCAGATGTGTCCCCTGAGGCCTACACCTTGTCAAGGAGGAGGAGGTGGGAGGTGGGCATGACTGCTAATCTCTGCCTCGTGTTCCCTGGTATGGAACAGCACGTGGCCTCTTCCATGGGCTCCACGTGGCAGTGGCAAGTGCAGCCCCCCCACTCTGAGCTCTTTCTCCTTGAGAACGGGCCCCTTTGATGACAACAATTCCTGCAGACCTGGAGGTCTTATCCCCCAGCCTAGTCCCATCCAGCTGGCTGTGCCCACCACCCCTCTTAGGAGGGATCCCACTTTGGGATAGGGATTGTCACCCAAGGTGATTTGTTAAGGACTGGCCCCTGGGCACACTGGCAAGGAAGTGGAGGTGCAGGATGGGGAAGGGGAAGGAGGCAAGCGAAAAGGGACACTCTCAGGCCAAGTGCCAGCTCCAGCCTGATCCCTCTGGGAATGTTGGAGTGTAAACTGCAACTCATGGTCATCATGCCCCAAGACAAAGAGCTGACCTTTCACATTCCCACAGCCACCAGTCATCAGCTAAGGAGCATCCTGTGGTGGGGTACACGACCAGAGCCTCCCACTCTGTCTTCTTTGCACTTGTGCTCAAGGAAGGTGTGAGTAGCCTAAGGGGCAGCGCTCGAAAGAAGAGTTCAGACTGACCATTATCAGCAACATCTGGGAAAGGGACCTGGGACTCATCCCTGCATTCTCTGATTGAGCCAGTTGACATGTTCTCAATCTTCTTTGAAGTGTTGTGCAGTGCAGTTTCTGGAAAAGTTCATGTGTCTTCTCTTCAACCAGGCAGCCACCCCATGCCTTCTTCAAATAGTGGCCGCTGCCAAGAGCCCTCTTGGCTTCCTGAAGGCTTGTCGACCTCAGTGACGAGCCCTGTCCCTGGTCATGAGCTCCCTTTAGAAGTCTTTATTTGTTCTTTAAAAACTTTATAAGGTACTCTTGCTTGTTGTAAGGTGAAATTTCCAAGATCTCAAAGGTGTTTATGGTCATAATGAATATTTCCTGCCACCGTCATTCCCAGAACAGGTTTCCAGCCAGATGTTTTCCTGGGAGTCTACTGATGTGGTTGGAAGTGGTTATTCAGGGCTGCCGGCAGGCTTCTCCTTTCATCCCTGAGGGTGAGCTGGGGTGGGGTGGGGCAGGGAGTGATGGAATTGGATGGATGTCTGGATGGACCCCTTCTGACTTCCTCAGCCAACCCTGAGCACAGCTCCTGCCAGCCTTTGGGCCTTGAATTTTTTTTTTTTTTTTTTTTTTTTGAGATAGAGTCTTGCTCTGTCGCCCCGGCTGGAGTGCAGTGATGTACCTCGGCTCACCACAACCTCTGCCTCCCAGTTTCAAGTGATTCTCTTGCCTCAGCCTCCACAGTAGCTGGGATTACAGGTGAGTGCCCGGCTAATTTTTATATGTTGGCCAGGCTGGTCTTGAACTCCTAGCCTCAAGTGATCCACCTGCATTGGCCTCCCAAAGTGCTGGGATTACAGGCATGAGCCACCGCACCTGGCCTGGACCTTGATTTTGATATCACTGTAACGGTAGCCCATGTCCCAGCTGCCGTGGTCCCTGGTGGAAGGTTCCCACACGCTATCCTCTCTACCCTAGGCTATCTTGGCACATTTGAAGCTCACCCAGGACTTGGGAGCTGAGAGTCCCAGGCCACTGGTGGGCATCTGTGCTTGGGCAGAGGGCTTCCTCTCCAGGAGGTGCAGTGTCCCCAGCACATGCTCCAGGAGTCTGAGTAGCAATGTGTTCTCCCCACTTTCAAGACTTAGTCAAGAGCCTAGGAACTGGGCCTTTCTCAGAGACCTCAGGCAGGTCTTGGTGCCATATCCCTTGGCCTTCCCATTTCAATGTGCTTCTGCAGCTTGCCAGCAGCTGGCATTGCCCTCTCTTGGCTGGGGGCTTGCTGTGAAGCCACAGAGGGCCATTCTTCCCTAGGCAGGGCAGACAAGAAGCACCTAGGAATTCACATCATCCCCAACATCAGAAGCCCTCAACAAACCACTGGTGGGAGTTGGTGTGTAAATACTCCGGCTCCCTCACTCTGGGATGGAGTATCTCCAAGGTGCCGGGTTCTACCCTGATTCCTAGAGCTTCGGGTGGGAGTCAGCTCCAGTTCCCACTGGGATGGCTGGGTTGAAACCACACCCTTCACTGGCTGCCTTCCCCTCCTTCCCTTCCCATCTCTCTTCCCTACTTCCCTATTGGTGTTTCCCACAATCACCTCCCAAATATACTGGCTGCCCTTGAGTCCTTGCCTCAGGGTTCACTCCTGGGGAGGAGTTAGCCCGGCTGCCTTCCCTGAAGCCTGCAGCACAGCCTGGCTGCTCCATCCAGCCGGGTTCAGATCCGCCCCCTCTCCCTCTCCTGCTCTGGACTTGCTCCAGCTCTCCTTCAGACAGCGGGTGATGACAGTACTCCTGGCGTCCTGTCCCCGGACTCCCTCTGTTCCTGTACATCTCACATGTCCTGCAGGAACCGAGGATTCTCTCAGGCCCACGGGAAATCCCAGAAACACAGCTCCCTCCCAGCTGCCTAAGGGGGAGCCTGAAGTTGTCACCAACCTGTCCAAACCCATGGCCCACTCTGAGTCTGGAGCAGTCCAGTCCCAGGGAGAAACGTGGCCACTTGAGTGATCAGAAAGTTCATTGAAAATCAACAAAAATAAAATTTAATTGGGCTCAAGTGTGGGCAGTCAGTCCTGCCTTAGACCGGCCGTCAGCAGTCCCTGACGAAAGCATCCTGTTCTCTCCACAGACAGCTGGCTCCGAAAGGACCCTCTGAGGCTGGTCTCCTGGGTGATGTGCTGTGGGAAGGTTCTGCTTCTGAGGAGGGGAAGCGCGACACAGCGCACAAGGACGGACAGACAGCGCCTTCCACGAGGTACCCTCTGCTCCTCCTCCTCGGCGCCTGCTGGGCTCTGACTCCTAAGTCAGGTAGGAGCTTCTTCAGGCCCCCAAGCACAAGAAGAGCCACAGTCACCCTAAAATGGCCTCGGGGGCACGCAGCCCTCCATCTCCAGCAGCTCTGGCCATCCCTCGTATTTGTTGGTGTTTGGGTTGTTCTTTAAGAACTGGAGAGAGAAGACAGAAATACAGACGGTGGGTGAGGCCCTTTAGAACCCACACCCGCATGGGCACTGCGCTCTAAACCTAAATGGGGGTGCAGGATGTTATTAACCCACTTCACAGATGGTGAAACTGAGGCTCAGAGCAGGGATGCAACTTGCTCAAGGTCTCAGAGATGGGATCAGAGCCCAGTTACTGCTATCACGCCATGAAGGGTAAACAGTTGTTGGAATGATCTAGCCCCTCCTCCTAAATTCTCTGTGTCCCTCTAGAATACCTCAAATAACAATAATAATAGCAACAATAAAAAGAAGACTCCTAGCACGTCTTGAGCACTTGCTGTACGCCAGGCGCTGTTCTGCAGTGCCTTATGTATTTAATCTGCACTGTGGCCCTAGGGAGTGTGCACTGTTTACATCCCATTCTCCAGATGGAGAAACTGAGGCACAGAGGGTCACCGCCTGTAGTCACTGGTTGATAAGTGGCAGAACCACAATGTAATATTAATTAATACTAATAATAAAGGGTGGGGTGCAGTGACTCACACCTATCATTCCAGCACTTTGGGAGGCTAAGGAAGGAGGGTCACTTAAGGCCAGGATTTCAAGACCAGCCTGGGCAACATAAAGAGACTCTGTCTCTACAAACATAAAAAAAATTAGCTTAGTGTGGTGGTGCATGCCTGTGGTCCCAGCTACTCAGGAGGCTGAGGCAGGAGGATCGCTTGAGCCCAGCAGGTTGAGGCTGCAGTGAGCCGAGATTGCATCACTGCACTCCAGCCTGGGTGACAGAGCAAGACCCTGTCTCAAAAAATATCCATACTAGTAATAAGTATATAAGAGAATAAAATCACTTAAGATTGTGTCTAAAATGCTCAGGGTTAGTTTATGAAGAAAAAAATGTAAATGGCAAAATTTGCTGTTAGGATCATCGTGGCTGACTCTCAGGAATTAAAAAGGAGATTCTAGACGCTGCCTGTCTAAAACCCAGTTTCCCAAGTGTGGGGACAGAGAACAGACTGGCTTAGTCCCATCAGGGTGCTTGGTTCATTCTGGGGTGTTGGGTCCCAGCCAGTTGGTGGCTGACGGGTGTACATGGTGCCGGGCTTCCTGTACTCCTGCGCCTCCTCTGTCTTGCCGGTTCCCCTGGGTCTGGAGTCCACACTTTGGGGCAGAACAACAACACCTGCCTATGCAGCCTCAGGCCTCTTCCTAGGGCCCTGCCGCAGCACCCCCATAGGACATTTCGGACCCCCCCCACCCCGCCCCTGGCCTCCTGTGTTCTTCACTGCATTCAGGTAATTTCTAGTTACCTGAATAATTCTCTTAGAAACATGCGCATACAGACCAAGCCCACATTTTCTAGCTTAGGAAAAAAATCCTCCCATCCCCATCGCAGTGCCCTCCCTGGAGCTCAGCACACAGTTCCCCGCACCTGCCCGCTCCGGCACCTCTTGTCTGATGATGGCATCGGCCCCCTCCCCACCTCTGAGTTCCCTCCTGGTATTCTCCATACCCAGCCAGGGAGGCTGAAGGGACGGGGATAGGCATCCTGCCACTTTCCCCAGCTCCCCTTCCCCATCACACAGCTTCCATGTCTCCACTTCCTTCTTGTTCCTCCATGCCTCACTTGCCCACCATCCCTCTGTTCTCCTTTTCCCTCTTCATTTTCTGGTACTTATCCATATACCTCGCTATTTTTATATGACCCACCTTTTGCGAAATGGCCAAGACAGCTTCCTGCCAGGGGCTGGCCAATCAGACCACCCTGACCATTGGAGTGAATGACAACCAGGGGCCTCTCCCCAGACACTCCTACTTTTAAGGCTCTTGGTGGGTGACTGGGTGACTGTCCTTCCTACCACCACCCAGCTCCTCGTCCGTCCTTCATGGGGCCAGGTTGTGGCCCAGAACCCACCTGCTCAAAGGGGCTTTTATCCCTGAGGTCTTTGGCTCCTATGAAGACCCAGCTGTCCCGGAAGCCCAGCTGTTTTGCATAGGAACTCCCCAAGTTGGTGAAGAGTTTCCTGGCTTCATCATTCATTCTGCAGAGGACCAGAGAGGATGATCAGGATGCAGGGATGGGTTGAGGGGGCATTAGGTGGTGGGATTCCCATGGGGCGAGGTTTCCACTCTTCTTCCCATTCAGCGTCTGCCCTGGGGGTGCCCAGAGAATGTGGCTGCATTCAAGAAGGATGGGGTAGAGGGGCTCAAGACTTCCTTTCTAAAAGGGCCTCAGATGGGGCTGGAGATGTGTTAAAACAGTACCACTCTGTTTACAAATACAACACATGTTCATCTGGAAGACATGGAGCATCACAAAGAAGTAACTAAGAAATCTTGTCTCACCCCTCCTTCCCTTGACCTGATCAGTGTATCTATTTTGATGTAGTGTTTTTTCCCCTCACTAGCGCTAGAGGGTGAGCGTGTTTTCCACATCCTTAACTACTTTCTGCACCATTGTTTTTGATGAGTCTGTCTCCATTTGTGTGTATGCATCCTATCCTATGTCACCATATGTCATAGTTTCTGTAGCCAGTCATCCATTATTACTGGACAGCGGGAGTGTTTCCAGTTTTTCACGGTGGTGATGGAGGCTGTGATGAACCTCCTAGAACGTTTCTTTGCATCCTTGTTTGATAATTTCCTCAAGATACATTGCCAGAAAATGGCGCTGGCAAGAGAGCAGAAGAGGACATGCAGGGTGTGGAGGTGTTCAGCTCGCATCGCTGCATGGCTGGCAGGTAGAGTTTTCTACTTACTTGGTCCCCGGGTCGTCGTAGGAGGCCACCAGCACCAGTGCACCCTCTGGAATTTCTTTAAGGAATTTCACCACGTGCTTAACATCTGGGGGAGGAAGGAAAAGGCGGTGCTGGTGATTTCAGGGAAATGAGCCCTGGCCATTCTCATGTTTGTCTACTGCCCTATGACGCAGGAGCCAGCTGGGTCCTGTGGACACTGGGCTGGGCTCAGAAGCCAGGAGGAGGAACATCCCAGGTGGAGCTCCTGTAGCCCTTGTCCTAGGGGAGGGCAGAGTGAGGGGGACTCACCCAGGTGATCTGGGATGGCTTCTGGACACTGGAACTTAAAAGTTCCCCAGGTGACTGCGACGTGCAGCTGAGGGTGAGCACCACTGGTAGAAGGGCCCTTGTGTGCCTACCCCTCAGGGGACCAAGTGCCATCATCTCTCAGTTGCTCTGGGCCCTTTGCATACTCCAGACCCCATTCTACACTGGACAGTGCCCAGATTATCTGTGCTGACTTTAGATGGTGTAGCACGTGGCCTCAGATAACTGAGATCCCTGGGAGAGAACTCGAGTCTAATATTAATACAGCTCTCCTGCTGTGTCAAGGAGCAAGGCTCTGCATGTGTCTTTAACACCTCCCTAACTTGCCAAGTTTTCTATTTAACAGACAGCAGCTCTAGGCTTAGCACCTGGGGGAGGCATCAGCATCCAGCTCCCTGTGAAGAGGCTAATTTGTTTCCATTGTGATTATTTTTATGGTCACTTTTCCTGCATAACAAGTGATAATGACTTTCTACTTGAAGCAGTGATATAGTTTCAAGATCTATTTACTTAGGTAAGAAAAAAAGTGACACAATTTAAAGGAAAATATGAATAATGCAGATGTTATTCTAGATATGGTACAACTTGAGGGGGCTGAAGTTTGGGAACAAACAGCCTAGTGGTTAAAGCAGAGACTATATCTGTCAAATGAGGCTGAGTAATAGCCCTGCTTATAGTATCTTCATAAAGTGTAAATGTGACAATAACCCTGGGGATACAGTAAGCATACTCTAATGGAACCAAAAATTATTAGCAGGATTGGCTGCATAATTTGCAGGGCCCAGTGCAGAATGAAAATCAGGGCCTTTTAATAAAAAATTATTAAGTATTTCAAGACCACGATGGCAGAACAACAAGTCAAGTGTGAGATTCTTTCAAGCACGGGCCCTGTGTGACTGCCGTGTCTGCAGGTCACAGGCCCACACAGCTGGCCTTGATTATTAGCATTCCAGTGCGGACCCCTAGGACCTTGGGGAAGAAGCCACTGCCCCAACTAAGGCCAGCTGCAAACCAGCTCAGTAACCACAGTCACTCTTCTAAAGAAATGGCCCTTGAGCTTTTGTGAGGGAGGGAGCCCTTAAAGCACCATTAATTTGTGTTGTTAGCAGATATTATGGTCTGGTGTTTGCCTGGATGGACCGTGGGTATTTGGAAAAAATAAAGCATGCCCTCTGCTAATGATCACCTCACTTTAAAAAGCCATCATCTCCTTTTGTTTCCTGAAGGAAAGGGCTGCTTGCTCACAACGCTTCTGTTTCTGGATCCCCATCAGCCACGGCTACATTCAAGTTTATAATAAGGCATTTTAAAGCTTAATTTCATCTTAAAACTTGTTTTCCTTTTCATTCTGACAGATGATCTCTTTGCTTCTGAGTCATCTGGATGGAATGAAGGAAGAGGGAAGGGAAGGGGAAGAGGAGGGAAGGGAGAGGACTAAACTAGCTTGCCTGGGCCCCCCCCAACCAGGGACACCCTTCCACCAGTTATTTCAGGTTATCATCTAATCCTCACATCAGTTGTATGGAGTGGAGACTATGGCTGCCTTTATGTTACAGATGAGGAAACTGAGGCTCAAGAGGCGCCACTTGCCTCCCCGGTCATGCCGTCGGAAGTCTGACGCTGGAGACCGTCCAAGCTCCGTCCACATCACCCTCCTGTCAAGCAACAGCCAGCCCCTGGTCACCCCTCCGTCCTGGGGAGTATCTGAAGCCTGGGGGAGGGGCACACCTGGGAAGAGGCCTGCATGGGCCCTGATACAGGCTTCAGGTCAGCACATCCCTGGCTCTGTGGACTCCTCACCCATGAGCTGGCCAGAGTTGGAGGAGGGCTGGGTTGGGCCTTATGAAGCCCTGGGTCCAGGACAGGGTCCCAGCTGCCCATCTCTGAGAATGGCCCTGCAGATCACGTCCCCAGTGTTCCCCACCTCCAACCTTTCAGCCTCTTCCTTTGTTTGCAAAGCTGAGAGGGCTTCCTGCCTTCGGCTGCCTGGTAACTCTCACCCCTCCTGGACTCATGTGTGTAGGTGGGTGTAGGCAAGGTGGGCTTTCCCTAGAGGTTGAGACAAGGGCAGGGGAATTCAGGAGAGAGAAAACCCAGCTGTTTGGCAGCAGCTTGGCCCCTTCTGCTCTGTGAGGGGCTCTTTGGGGTCTGTGGTCACACACGCTGTACATCCCAGGATGGCCAAGCACAGAGATGTCCTGTGGTCTCAGGGATACAGAAGGGAAATTGCGTCCACCTGGGCTCTGACACCCCTTCTGATGGAAACCAGTCCCTGCAGGGCCCAGGTCTATGCTGCCTGCTGCTTTGTCACTCCTTGTTGAGCCTCCTGTGTTGGAAGGAGGGTGGGTTAGCAGCTGGGCAGCACGGGTGGCAGACGGCCTGAAATTGATCCTGCCACATTTTGAAAGCTGTTGGGAATGTTGGGTCAGGGTTCCACCCCTGCCCATAGGTGGCTGGTGGGAACTTAGATGCCCGGGATTTCAGCACAGCTAGGTCAGTGGCCTGTCTTGCCCAGCCATGCTAAAGGCAAGGAGGGCAGTGACTTGCTAAGGGGCAGCTGTATGCACAGAGAAACTTGCAAAGCATGTGGGTTGAGAGAGAAGACGGGCGTCTGCTGAAAGATGAGGAGAGCTCAGAGTCTAAGGTCCAGAAAGGAGCCCCATCCTGTCCTTGGGTCCACAAGAGATCCCTGTGACCTTGAAATAAAGTACCTTTACCTAGCAGAGCTTGAGTGTGTATGGGCCACATGCCCTCATCCATAGCACTGCAGTGACATCAACAATGGCATTGCTTTGCCTCAAAGTCTTCTCCAGCCTCCAGAGTTCACTTTGCCCAGAGGGCAGGCCAGAAGTGCCTGCCAAGGAATTAGAGACATGGGCACCCCTGTCCCCTCCCTTCTCTGGGAGATCTCTGGGGCATGTATTCCACACTGGCTCCAGGGTTCCAAGTTTGATTAAATGGCTCAGTAACATATTCTACATTGGCTTCCTGCCTGTCCCTGTCTGCTCCCTACTCCCTTACCAACATTTCCTGAGTTCATCTCTTAAATAAGCATTGCTCTTGAATCCCTGTCTTAGGATCTGAGTCTGGGAGATCCCAACTGAGACAGCCAGAAGGAGTTTCGAAAGCAGCAGGAGACCCTCAATCCCCTACCGCACCTCTTTCTGGGTGCCTCCTGTGGAAATGAGCACCAGGTACCTTGAGCCACCAGCTCCCTTGCCACGTGAAGAGGCTCAGCCCTCTGCACTGCACCTCCCCCCCCAGTGACGTCAGTGTCAGCAGAGGTGCCTACCTCCAGAGTACATGTCAAATGCTCTCTGACTCAGCACCGCTCCCGTGGTTCCTAGGGGTTAAGAGGAGAACGATTATTCCCTGTAATGCATGTCCTTCTGCTGAAAATGGCTAATCCGTAGCCTAAGATCCAAAAACAGAATAAGAATCTAATGAAATTAGGTCCTATAAAGAGCATGCAGGACTCAGGTAGGTGCCCAGGGATGGCTGAGCTCATCTGAGAGGTTCAAGAACGTAATGGCTGGGGGTGTTTCTGGAATCAAATTGAGTCTACCCAGTCTGAGTCTGTGTTCTGTCCTGCCACTTCCTAACACAGGACTTAGCATTTTGACCTCGATTTTTGCATCTGTACAATGGGTCGTGGGAACAAAATGAGATACATTTAAAATACATCAATAGTAGTCATGCAAGATGAATTTTAGCTGCAAAATCAAAGTCAAAATGACAATCGTCATCATTATTCCCACCTAAATAGAAAATCTACAACTGGAGTCCTCTAACTCTTGAAGGCAAAGGGATTTGTGTTGGGCTAAGCAGTACTCAGTTTCCCAGGGTCCAGTAACCTGGATTGCGTTGGTGTGTTTTGCGGGAGGAGGCGGCCGAAGGCCAAGCCCTCCAGGGAACCAGGTCTTCCTGGGGAATGTTGCAGTTCGCGCTTTCCGTCACTAGATGGCGGTGTTGCAGAGGGGATGGCAGCTCCGAGGCTTCCGGAGGAGGGTGGGGACCGGGCCTGGGGAGTGGCGCTGTCCAGGCGGGCAGGCTCGCCTAGCAGCCCTTCCAGGATTCTAGGGAGCCACGGAGCGTCCACGGAACGCTTCACCTGGAGCCCGTGGAAGGAGTCTATGAACCCATGAAGCTGCTTTTATGATCGCGTGCGCCTGTGTTTCTGCAATTGGAGTGTGGTGGGGGTTGGAGCATAGCTTGAAGATCCTGAGGAATCTCTGCCCCACTAAAGGTTAAAGACTACTGGACCCTTAGCAATCCTTGTGTTGTTCTGGGTCATGCAGATGAGGACCCTGAGCCCCTGACTTGATTTGTTGGGCTTCCCCACAGCTGGCATACACAGCACGTATGTGTAGAGTGTAGGTGATGTGTACATGGTTGAGACTTTTCTAGTCTAGGGAGGTAGTTCAGCTGAATGACTAAGACCTGGAGTCAACTCAATCCAGGTTCAAACGTAGGTGGTTTTCTAGGCTGTGAGACCTTGCTTAGCCCTTTTTTTTTTTTTGAGACAGGGTCTCTCTGCTGCCCAGGCTGGAGTGCAGTGGTGTAAGCTTGGCTCACTACAGCCTCAACCTCTCAGGCTCAAGCAATCCTCTCACTTCCGCCTCCTGAGTAGCTGGGACTACAGGTGTGCACCACCACACCCAGATAATTTTTAAAATTTTTTTGCAGAGAAGGGGGCGGGTTGGGGAGTTTCACCTTTACTCAGGCTGGTTTTGAACTCCTGAGCTCAAGCAATCCGCCCACCTCTGCCTCAAAGTGCTGGGATTACTGGCATGAGCCACTGCACCCAGCCTGCTTAACCTCTTTGGACCTCAGTTTCTTACCTGGGAAATGGGGATATTGAGCATAGCTCCATCCTGGCACAGTGATGGCATTAAGTGAAAAAGCACAGTAAGTGCCCAATAAATGCTAGTGCTTATTGCCATTGATGGCTATTTTCATCCTTTTGGCTTTGTGAGGGGCAGGGAAAGAGGTCTAGTCTGGGGCCATCTCACTGGAGAATATGCGAAAAGCTTTTCTCATGTGGGGCCCATTTAGGGGAGAAACTCAGCAGGTTTCATCCAGGTCAGCTGCAGCCTGAGCTATTTCCTGCCCGCTTCCACTGTGGAGTGAGGGCAGATGGGTGGGAGTGTTGATGTAAGCTGAGGCTCCTACAGTCTTCTGGGGTTTGGCACAAACACAAAAGACCAGCCTGGGCATGCCCTCCCTGCAGGAGGGAGCCGCCATCCCTATAGCCACTTTGCTGAGGCTGGAGTGGAACAGGCCTGGGCCCTCCTCAAAATTGCAGAGGAATGGCTCCACTCAGTCCTCCTGCCTCTCCCTGCTCAGGTCCTTCCTGGGCTCCTAGGAAGCTGGCCAGGGCAGTCCACTGACTCCTGTCTGTCCAGGAACAGCCCCATCACTGCTCCAGGCCTCAGCTTCTCCCCGACCCAGCAGGGTTTCTTGGCAGAGCAGGAAAAGGCTTCCTCTGGAGCAAAGTGCAGGGGCTTGGGGCTGGCAAGGCCGGGGTTCCCATCCTACTCTGTCCCTTCCTAAGTGTGCTCGTGTGGTCCTGCCACATGCAAGCTCGACAGGTTCCTTCCTGAGCATCCCTTACACCTTTTCCCTGAGCTGCCCTGACCTTGGTCCCAGAAGTGGCCCTTACAGCCAGGAAATGGCCCTTGTTTTCTAAGAACAGAGGCTGAGAGGAGGTCCTGGCTGGGGCCAGACT
>CAUYLG010058684.1:0-43441 GCA_963573385.1 Cacajao melanocephalus
TCATGTCTCTGCAGTAGGTATTTCTGAATGAAACCCATACTACACTGGCTGCACTGGAAAGGTCTTTCTCCTGTATGAATGAGGACATGTCTCCGCAGGTGATAGGAGCTTCGAAAAGCAGCACTACAGTGATCACAGATATGAGGTTTCTGACTTGGGGAGAGGATGGCACCTTCTCCATCTCCAACCAAAGAAGGTTTGGAAGATGCACTTGGCTTCCTCTTGGCTTTGATTCCCTGAGATTCTGGCTTTGGCCTTTTTGCCTTTTTGACATTAGTGTCCTGCTTTGGCTCCTCATTGCCATGGTGGTCATCAGTCCTGCTACTGCTGCTGAGTAATATGTCACGGTGGTGCTGGGCTGGTTGCTGCTGGACATGCTGGTGGAGAATACTGAGGTCCTGGATGACGCCGTGACTCCCCCCTTCGCCGCCTCCTAGGCCTGGAGATCTCTCTTCAGCCCCAGCGAACAGCCCCCCATAGTGGTGGTGGTGATGGTGGTGGTGGGACTGCTGTTCCTCAGGATCCGCGGGTTTCTCCTGCTTGATGCTAACCAAAGACTGCAAGAATCCCCAGGAGGTCCTCTGCGAGGGGAAGGCCGCGGCTGACGCCGCCGGCTCCTTCTTGAAAGTCATGTCCGGGGCTGGCGGAGGGGGGGGCTCGGCGGCCGGGGCTGCGGAGGTAGAGGAGGATAGCACGCATTGCGGGGGAGGGGCGGCCGACCCCGCCGGCCGGGTGAAGCTGGTGACCGGGGGAAGCCGGTGGTTGAACATAACCATACCCTGGGGAAAGGAGGGTTCCATCTCTGCCCTCCTGCCGCCGCCGCTGCCGCCGCCGCCGCCGCCGCCGCCGCCGCCACTACCGCCGCCGCCGGAGCCGCTACCACCGCTACTGCCGGTACCACCGCCGCCACTCAGGAACCCACCGCCGATTTTCATACCCCGGAGGAGGCCTGGCTGAGGAAACGAGGAGGAAGAGGGAAGAGGGAGGAAACGAGGTGGAACCGGGCCCCGGGCCGGGACCACCGCAGCGCTCAGGACCCCGCCGCGCCGCCGCCCAGACCGCAACGCGCCCAGCACTAATTCCCAGTCCAGTCGCCTCCGGCACCGGCACGCATGCTCCTGCGACTCTCCCCCGGGCCTCGCCCTCTCCCGCCTGGACCCACCGGCAACACTTACGGGTCCCGCCGCCGCCGCAGCCGCCGTCGCCTCCAGTTAATAAAAATAACGCCGTCCTCTCCACAATGGAATTAAAAGCCTCCCGTATACTGCGCAGCCGCGGCGCAGTGTCTGCTGGGAACTCCTCGACCCGGCCAGAGGGGAGGTCTGAGGAGCCAAGGCGCCTGCGCCGCAGCTTCCGCCCGGCCAGCCTGTCAATCACTGGGGCGGTTGGGCGGAGGCGTGGGGGTGCTTGGGCAGGAGGGGCGGGGATTTGGAGCCCTGCTAAAAAGGGGCTTCCGAGGAGCACAGGCGTGATTGGTGGGCTGCACTGAAGGAGATGAAAGTGGTTGAGGGCTTCTGGGGTGGAACCCAAGGGGCGGGAAGTTACGGGGGACCGTACTACAGCGTGGCGTGGGAGATGCAGAGAAAGGGGCTGAAAAGAGAAGGTGGGGGAAACTGAGGACTCAGTGTTGGGGCTTTCTTCACTCTAGGTTTTGCAATCCAGTTCTTGAAACAAGATTGAAATCCAGAAGTGGATCATTTAGGGCACTTTTGATTCTATCAAAAAGCATTCAACTCCAAATGCTCAACATTTATTAACAGGTTGCTTATGTTATCCCTTGGAATTTGGAAGCACTAATAATGGGCGCATATCCTTTGCGTTTATGGGAGGAGCCTGCTTTGAAACCGCAATTAGTGGTACCGTTGCAAAAAAAAAAAAAAAAAAAAAATTGTCTTACTGCCAACCCTCCTGAGGGCTATTGGAAGAGGAAACCGAGCGTAATCCAGGTGCAGCAGTCCTGTAAAACACGCCCACACACATACTTCATTATCATCACATGTTATTTAAATACCCCAGTACCTTAGCCTGGCTAATCAGTCTGTTTGCCACCTTATAAGTGCCTGGCCCTTTATATTGTTTATGAAAAATTAACCACCAGGCCGTACTAAGAGCTCTGCTAGGATCCACTCTTTCCTCACCAGTACAGAAAACTGAGAAACTCATTGCAAATTTAGAAATTTTTTTCGTAAGGGAAAATTATGAAGTAAAATCTTTAAAATCAAATTTTTATCAACAAAATCAAACAACAAACATTTATTCAGTACCTAATGTACACAAGGCACTCGATTTCATGTTAAGCATGCAGAAATCTAAACCAGACACTTCCCTAGCAAAGGATATTTATAAATGAGAAATCTTAAATAAAAGAACTAGACCTATGACAACAGCTTATTTACAAACTATATTTTCTTAATGAAATTATATGTACATCTCACAATGTTTCTGGCTAAATAACTTCTCACAATTAAATAATAAATTATCTGAGAAATTTCACAATCGAAACCATAGGGATGATTTACTAATACTTAAGGACCTCTCTGAGCGTACCTTAAAAGCTTAAAAGACAATATTTAATGAGCATTTTGAGATAAGAAGTAGTTGTTTTTTTTCTAATCCCATGAAACAACATATAAGTATTCCACCACTTAAACTGAAACTTTAATACGTCAAGTATAGTTGTGATATTGTGAAAGATATATTTGGACTTTGAACCGTTTGGTGGCACACAACTGCTAAAATCCTTGGAATCTCTAAAGTAATAAATGTCTTTTTGTATGCTAATGAAGTGACTGATGGCTGGCAACCCCTAGGTAGCTTCAGGATGGGGGCTGGTCACCGGAAAGACCAAGGCAGGATTAGAGATTGGGACTCACAGTCCCACCGCCCGCCCCACCCCCCCCCCAACCTCCGGGGAGGAGAGATGGATTGAAGGTTAAGTTGATCTCCGATGGCCAATGATTTAATCAATCATGCCTGTGTAATGAAGCCTCCATAAAAAAACCTAAGAAAGGACAGAGTTTGGAGAGCTTCCTAAAAGCAAACCCGTGAAGGTTCTAGGAGGGTGGCGCACCCGGAAAGGGCATGGAAGCACGGCACCCCCGCCCACATACCCTTCCCTATCCATCTCTTCATCTGGCGATCACCGATATCCTTTGTGTCCTTAACAGTAAGCCGGAAAACCTAAGTGCTTACCTGGGTTCTGTGAGCTGCTCTAGGAAATTAATCAAGCCCAAGGAAGGGGCCATGGGAACCCCGATTTACAGCTGGTCAGTAAGAAGCACAGGTGAAACAACTTGGGGCTTGTGATTGGCATCTGAAGCAGGGCCAGTCTTGCAGGCCTGGGCTCTTAATCTGTGGAATCTGATGCTGTCTCCAAGAAGATAGTGTCAGAATTGAATTGGAGAACACCCAGGTGGTGGCTGCTCCAGAGCGATTGCTTGCTCGGTATGTGGGGAGAAACCCCCATACATTTGGTCACAGAAATCTTCTGTGTTGATTGTTGAGTGAGAGTATAGGAGAGGCTGAGTTGTTTTTTGTTTTTTTTTCTACAGTAGCTAAGTGTTAAAGACTGAAAGTTCAAAAACTTAAGGCAGTTGTAAAATATTAGTCAATGCCTATGAGAAATGAGGCTGTCCCTTTATTCAGGGTGTCAGTGTTTAATGGTAAGCTGGGATGCATATAAGCTAGTCCAAGCATGAAGGGCAGTAGGACACTCATATGAAGAGCCAACTTTGTTCCTCAGTTATCAAGATAAGAAACCTGTCATTTCTCTCATTCACTCTGTCAGCCTTGAGATACTCCAGGCAGACTTACCTGTGTTGTACACCCCATATATCAGGAAGATGAAGAGACCCTGTAAAATAAAATGGAGGGGGAAAGCTGTTAACGCTAATCATTTCAGCAGTAGAAATACCTGAAATAAACTTTCCTGGGAACAGACAAAAGAAGACACACTTCATCAAGGTCAATTTATTTTCCTATTTTTCAACATTAGAAGGTGTACCTTGAGCATTTATATGATAACATAGCAAGCACATCACTTATAGCAGTTGTGCTATTGAATTCTTTAGAAGCAGAAAATAAAAATACCATTCCAAGTGTAAAGAATATTAATTAGAAAAATCAATATACCAGTCTCTGAAAGATAGCCGGGTAATGAAAAAACTAAACTCAGGAAATGTTATTTAAAAAATCAGAGCAATAACACTAAGCATCAGTATTTCCAAGCACTGTTTTAGACTGTAGCAACTAGAATATATTTGATACAATCTTCAACAGGGTTAAAAATTGAAAAAAAAATTACAAAGCAGCTAAATGAGTAAACTTAAGGTAATAAGATGCATAGGTTTCACAATAATACTTGAAATGCCAGCTCAAGATAAAATTTCACATTATCATCTGTTGCGAACTGCATACATTTTTATTGTAATCTATACATTTAATAAATATTCCAAACATGTTAATCAGTCTTTAGCTTTAGAAAATATAAATTGAACCACACTCTTAACTCTAAAATCTTAACTTTTAAAAGTAAATAAAACTGATATGCTTTAAAATTAGAGAAAACAGAAAGCAAAAAATTTTCACTTTGGTAAGGAAATAAAAATCTATATTGGAGTATTCTTGTTAGGTATTAACAAACCAAATATTAAATAGGAGTCTGTACTAAATCTGGAAATGGTTTAAATAGTTAAGTAATATACTTTCAAAAGGAAAATATTAAAGGAATATTTTAATATTTGTTTATCTCTGAATACTTAGATTTTACAGATAATGGAAACAATCCCAGAACAAAGAGATTGTATAAAACAAGTGATTCTTGTTTTTGTTTGTTTCTTTTTAAATAGACTTTGTTTTTTAGAACAATTTTAGTTTTACAGAAAAATTGAGAAGATAGTACTCAGAGTTTGCATATACCTCCCATCCCCAGTTTTCTTCTGTTATTAACATTTTACATTAGTATGGTATATTCATTTCAGTAAATCTAATCCTTTTCAATACTACTACTACCTTTATAATTTCAGAAACTAAAACTATTGCAATACATACATTTGTATTAATAAGAAGGATTTATGAAGAGTTATGAACAATAACAAATTTCCATTTTGATAATAAACTTTTAAAAATTAAACTGTAGACACACTTTTGTTTACTGTGTACGCACGATGTCCCAAAGTTCAATACCAACACTCACTTTCCTTATTCCAGGAGCCTTGGCCAACATCTATCTAGCGCAGACGGAATTCAAGCCACTCAGTACTTGAATTTAGTACTCATTTTATAGGCTACTTGTTTGCCGCAATTCTGGATAATTCCATATAGTTCAAGAAAATATATTTGTTCTGATTCATGTAAAAACTCTAAGCTAATTAACAGTTCCTCTTCCCTCAATAATTGTTATTTTTTATTCCTTATTTTGCTGCATAAATAAAAAATTAAGAGTAAGTTACTCAAATTTTAATTCTGTTTATGAGATAGGAATATTTTGCTTTGTACAATAGATGAGTTCCTGAATAAATAAAAATTTTTGAACATTGGACAACATGCATTATGGTTTCTATATAAGAAACCCAGCTGCTGGTGGGATGCCGTGGCTCACGCCTGTAATCCCAACCCTTTGGAGGCTGAGGCAGGCAGATCACAAGGTAAGGAGTTCAAGACCAGCCTGGCCAACATGGTGAAACCCTGTCTCTACTAAAGATACAAAAAAATTAGCCAGGTGTGGTGGTGCACCTGTAATCCCAGCTACTTGGGAGGCTGAAGCAGGAGAATCGCTTGAACCTGGGAGGCAGAGGTTGCAGTAAGCCAAGATCATGCCATTGCACTCCAGCCTGGGCAACAGAGTGAGATTCTGTGTCAAAAAAAACAAGAAAGAAAGAAACCCAGCTGTTGGCTGGGTGCAATGGCTCACACCTGTAATCCCAACTCTTTGGGAGACTGAGGCAGGAGGATCACTTGAGGCTGGGAGTTTGAGACAAGCCTTGACATAGCAAGACCCTAGCTCTACCAAAAATTTAAAATTTAGCCAGGCATGGTACTGCACACTTGTAGTCTCAGTTGGAGGTGGGAGGATCACTTAAGCCCAGGAGTCAGAGGCTGCAGGGAGTTATGATCGCACCACTGCACTCCAGTCCATCCTGGCAACAGAGTAAGATCCTATCTCTAAAAAAAATTTTTTTAAAAAGAAAATCAAAGAGCATTTTAACAATCGTATAATCACCCCTATAATTTATTTGTTTTGTAAGTTTCATTTTTCCTCTTGTCTTGGTAAACTGAGAAAATAGAGTATGCTTCACATTTTTATTTACTACACTACCATGTTACTTGTTATACAATTTTAATTTTAATACACTTAACCCTTAAATGTAAAATGATCACAACAAAAATCTTCCTTTTGAAAATAGGATTTAAAATTTAAAATGATTTTAAATAAAGGCAACTTCCATCTCAAAAGCTTTTTTCTCTTTTTCCCTGTCCTCAACAGATGTACACCTAACAAGCATGGTAAGGAAGCCCAGAAGGGCTTCTAAAGACCATGAGAGAGTCAGAAACCTAAAATCATGCCCAGGACTCTCTGCTTCTCCTGCTTGGGGTGTCTAGCTGATGCTGCCACAACCAGTTGAAAGGTATAACATTAACAATAAAAATTAGTTTTTGTGTAACATATGATGACTTTTTTCTCCATTAATTTTACCAGCTAGTCACAGTTATGATCATTTAGATCTAACACCACAGAACGTCATAAACCCTTCACTACTAGAAAAACATCCTATTTTCTCAAAGGGAAGAATCAAAACAGAAACAGCCAAATGTAAACATCTTAAGCCATAACTATGAGCCACTTTTAAATTCCTGCAGAGAGAATACCTTTAAGAACAGCTGGAAGGAAGCAACTGCCAATTTTCAACTGGCACTGTGATTTCTGGAACTCCTATAGCAACATTCTGTCCTATGAAAGAATGAATACTGAAAAGTACTCCACATTTCTGAATTGAATGATCTCTCACGTCTGTTAGGTGGTTTCTGCTATTCCATCCGTAGACCCGTTCATCTGTAATGCATTAATATATGAAGTCTTTTCTATAGAGATACCTATTTCTCAATGTTTGAGTCACAGTAAAAATAACAGTAATTGGGCAGGAAGCATCCAAAGTGTAGCTGGATTCCTGTAGCATGTGTGTACTTTATGGGCAGGGGCCAGGAGTCGGGAAAGAACACCAGGATATTACATCTGATACTGTACAGGAGTTAAAAATAGAAACTTAAGGGAAAGAGAAAAAGAAAAACATTCGTGATGATTTCATTCTCATCTATCTATGAAACATTGAAAACTGAGGCAACTTTGTAAATGCTTTCACTGTTCCAGAAGTCTATCTGCATTATCTGCAAATAGGTTCAGTGATTGACATCAAGTCTGTTGTTTTTATATTGATCTCTACTTTTATAGTACACTTCATGATTGTTACAGAATCAATCTTCTTTATGTGGTAATATATTCTTTCTTGGAGATACAAAGAACAGAAAAGGTGCCCCATACATAGTACATGGCCTCCTCAGGAATCAGAATATTCATAGTGCTAATATCTGGCTAGCTCTCTCAAGCACTTTCATTTAGGTAATTCCATTTGTTCTTCACTACAACATTGCAAAGGAGGCAGTGTGAGTATTACTAGTTTTATTTTATATGGGGGGATTTCGAGGCTTGCTCAAAGTGCCACGATGCTGACCAGTTGGCAGAGCCAAGGATTAGTGTTTGACTCCTAATATAATGCTCTTTCACACACACTGCCTTAAATAGTCACCTTCATAACTCATAAGTCACCAGCTTCAAGATAATGCAATTGGTGAGACTTTTCAAAGCTCAGGTTTATTAAAAGCATATTGCAGTTTGATTAGCTTATAGGGTCAGGGACTCAGTACTTCGTAATAGGGCTTCGAATAACCCTGGTCCTCCACCTAGCAAGTACAACAAGAAATATGGTTTATAACAATGATTCGCAGTTGCTGTGGACCAAGTTCTGTCTTTTGTACTTTCCTTATAGATCCTCATTCAATGACGTATACTTTCTGGTTGCTGGGAAACATAATTTTACCATCAAAAAAAGGCTGCTAGGTAACTGTATTGTCAAATATTCTTATCGTTGTCATCCTTTACTGATTTTTTTTTTTTTTGAGACTGAGTCTCTGTAGCCCAAGCTGGAGTGCAGTGGCGCAATCTCAGCTCACTGCAACCTTCGCCTCTGGGGCTCAAGCGACTCTCCTGCCTCAGCCTCCCAAGTAGCTGGGACTACAGGCATACACCAACACACCCGGTTAATTTTTTTGCATTTTTAATTTCACCAGGTTGCCCTGGGTGGTCTCTAAGTTCTGAACTCAAGCAATCCACCCACCCCAGCCTCCCAAAGTGCTGGGATTACAGGTGTGAGCCACCACTCCCGGCTACTGAACTTTGTTGAATGTATGTTACTATACTGTGTGCTTTTATTTATTTACAAATCCTATTCCAATCTACTTCCTATAAACAATTCCCATTTAAGGGATTAGATCCTATAGAAACAAAAGCATTAGTTTGCAAGGATATGTATTTTTGAGTTTGCTTGCTGCAGCATTGTGCACAGCGGCAAAGAAGTAAAAATAATGTGATGCCCTTCAACATGAGAACAGCTGAATAAATTGTGGCATCTTTATCCCTTAGGATATTAGGCAACTAAAAGAATGAGTTAGAGCTATATTAGCCTGGAGGGATGTCCAGGCATAGTTAAATAAAAAAAGCAAAAGGAAAAGATGCGTTATACATTCTTAGTTTTGTAAAACAAAGAACAAAACTCTCGCTTCCTCTGCCCAAATGTAACTATTAATAATTAGGCAGGAGAAGGATATGCAAGGATGCACACCAAACTGTTGTCACTGATTTCCTAATGGGAAGGATGAGAGAAAGAGGAGGTAAGTCAGAAACAAGTGAGGCAGGCCAGGGGCCGTGGCTCCCGCCTGTAATCCCAGCACTCTGGGAGGCCAAGGCAAGTGGATCACCAGAGGTCAGGAGTTTGAGACCAGCCTGGACAATATGGTGAAACCCCATCTCTACTGAAAATACAAAAATTAGCCAGGCATGGTGATGGGTACCTGTAATCCCAGCTACTTGGGAAGCTGAGGCAGGAGAATCACTTGAATCCAGGAGGCAGAGGTTGCAGTGAGCCAAGATCGCGCCACTGCACTTCAGCCTGGGCGACAGGAGTGAAACTCCGTCTCAAAAAGAAAAAAAAAAGAAACAAACGAGACAGAGCAAACTAGAAAAACATGCTGATGTTATCAAGAGAAGAAGTGGAATATAAAATTCTGTTTCACATTACTGTAAGTATAGAAAGCAATCTGCACATGAATAAGAATCTAAATATAAGATAAACAAACGAAATAGTGATTTGATTTGGAGGTAAGATTGGATTTTTTTGCCTAGATTTCTTTTTTAATATAAGGACTACAGTCAATTTGAACAAAAAACTGGATTTATTTAAAGTGGGTTTATTTTTTACACGGGCTTATTTTTATTTTTATTTATGTGCCTCTCGAATGTCAAATAAATAGACGGTGGCCAGACTAGAGTGAAGTAGCTATTTGCAGGTGGGATTATAGCAACTGCAGCCACGAATTGCTAGGCTCAAGTGATCTTCCTGCCTCAACCTCCCTAATAGCTGGACTACAGGTGCCCAGCTAAAAATGAATTTATAATATGTACTGTAATGAAATTCCTGGTGGAATTATTTCTCTCTTTTTCTGGGCTTCTGATTTTATTTTACCTCTAACTATCCTATCATATATATATTAAAAATATACATATATATGTCATATATAAATAAATAGAAATATTTCTATATGTTTAGTACATACATATAACTATATCTGTGTATATTAATGGATAGTTGAAAATAAAATCTGGGTTTTGTTTGTTTGTTCATTGTTTTTTTGAAATGTAGTTTTGTTCTTGTCACTCAGGCCGGAGTGCAATGGCACGATCTCAGCTCACTGCAAACTCCACCTTCCAGGTTCAAGTGATTCACCTGCCTCAGCCTCCCAAGTAGCTGGGATTACAAGCGTGCACCACCACAACCAGCTAATCTTTGTATTTTTAGTAGAGGTGCGGTTTCATCATATTGGTCGGGCTGGTCTCGAACTCCTGACCTCAAGTGATCCACCCACCTTGGCCTTCCAAAATGTTGGGATTACAGGCGTAAGCCACCGCATCCAGACAAAATCTGTTTTTTTGTTTTTATTTTTGTTTTTGTTTTGTTTTGAGACAGAGTCTCACTCTGTTGCCCAGGCTGGAGTGCAGTGGCGCGATCTCAGCTCACCACAGCCTTCACCTCCTGGGTTCAAGCAAATCTCCTGCCTCAGCCTCCCAAGTAGCTGGAACTATAGGCATGCGCCACCATGCCCAGCTTTGTATTTTTAGTAGAGATGTAGTCTTACCATGCTGACCAGAGCTGGTCTTGAACTCCTGGCTTCAAGTGATCTGCCTGCCTGGGCCTCTCGAACTGCTGGGATTACAGGCATGAGCCACCACACCTGGCCAAAAATAAAATCTGAAAGAAGTCAGAAGCCCAGGAAAAGATAAAATAATTCTAAAAGTGAATTTCACTCCTCTTCAGGTGGCCAACCCAAAAACAAGAATGTGGTGGGTCACTATATGGTCCCCATTGTCTGAAAATAGGATCTATTTTTCCCAAGGGAGAAACTTTTCAGAAAATATTTCCTAAGAGCAATACTAAGTGACATAAAGGAGAATGTATTTCCTTTTTTTCTTTTCTTTCTTTCTTTTTTTTTTTTTTTTTTTTTGAGACAGGGTCTCACACTCTTACCCAGGCTGGAGTGCATTGGTGCGATTGTGGCTCACTGCAGCCTTGACCTCCTGAGCTCAATTGGTCCTCCCACCTCAGCCTCCCTAGTAGCTAGGACTACAGGCATGCAACACCATGCCCAGCTAATTTTTGTATTTTTTGTAGAGATGAGGTTTCACCATGTTGCCCAGGCTGGTCTGGAACTCCTGGACTCAAGTGATCCACCCACCTCAACCTCCCAAAGTGCTGGGATTACAGGTTTAAGCCTCCGCACCTGGCTAAGGAGAATATTTTAGATGACAGTTTTGCAGAAGAACCAAAGAGGATCCAAGGGGGCAGTTGAGGGTAGAGGTTAAAAGCTAAAGACTTGGAGTCAAACAAAATTGGACCTACTCCAAGCTCTACCACATACTAACCCTGTTACTTGGGCAGTTTTCTTAACTTCTTCTGAGGCTAACTTTCCTTATTCTGTAATAAGAGTAATTGCACGGGCTTGTCACAATAAAGTAGGTAACATTTAACATGATGCCTAGCACATAATGAAAATTCAGTGTGTTACTTTATTTAAAGTTCTACAAAAGTCTATTTCTTCCACCTACATACAATGAAAACTGAATACATAAAAGTAATTAATAATAATTCTTACATTATCCATTTACGTTTCTTGAGTACTTACTAGGTACCAGGCACTGTGTGTCTCTAAACAGGGTTAAGACGTAGATCTTGCCATTAAGAAGTCTAGTAGAGGAGTTTTGTTTTTTGTTTTTTGTTTTGAGACAGGGTCTCCCTATGTCTTTAGACTGAAGTGCAGTGGCCAATCTCAGCTCACTGCAACCTTTGCCTCCCAGGTTCAAGCGATTCTCCTGCCTCAGCCTTCTGAGTAGCTGGTACTACATGCACACACCACCACACCCAGCTAATTTTTGTATTTTTAGTAGAGATGGGATTTCACCATATTGTCTAGGCTGGTCTCAAACTCCTTACCTCGGGTGATCCACCCTCCTTGGCCTCCTAAAGTGCTGGGATTACAGGCATGAGCCACCATGCCCGGCCATAAAGATCTGATTTTTGAAGGAGTAGAAGTGATCAGGGAGACAGCTGGGAAAGGACACTTCTGAGATAATTTGAAAAAGGGAGTTTTGAGAGCACCAACCACGCCAGAGTTACCTGCAAGGAGTTCAGAATTGCTGGAGCAAGGGATTTTCAAGTGAGACAGGCAAGGGTGATGAAATTGGAAAGGAAGAAAGGACCAGATCATGAAAGGCGTTGTATATCATGTCAAGGAATCCAGCTATTCTCTCAGAAGAGGGGCTTATTAAAGAATTTTAATAGGAAAAGTGATGTAATGAGGTTTTTTTTTCCCCTTTAACTCTAGTATTTATGAGGGAGGTGAATTAAAGTGGCACAGATCAGAAGTAGGGCAACCAGTTAGGAAGGTAGTCAGGGAAAGAGAAACAGAACTGGGGAAATGGTTGTGAGAATGCAGAGGTGTTTAGGGGACACAGTCGATTGGATGTGGATGCTGAACAGGAAAGGGAAAAGAGAGAGCCGAGTTACAGAGAATTTCAGGTTTCTGGCCTCAGTGATGTGATGGGTGGTGGTATTATTTCCCAACGTAGAGAATTAAATGGAATAAATGCACATTTGTTGGGGAAACTAAGAAATTTATTTTACATGTGTTGAGTGTGGTCCAGTGAGCAACTGGACACAGAAATTTGAGCCTTACAAAAGATAACTGTGATAGAGTTGTAGATTTGGGATTCATCAGAGTGCAGGTGGAAATCAAAGCCATCAACTAGCAAACATGTAAAGTACACAAAGGCAATGGCCTTGGACAGAGTTCTGGAAAATGTCAACATTTCAGATATGCGCAGAAAGAGAGGAGCCAGAGGAGTCAGAGATGTAAAGAGAGTGTTTTCTTGGAAGCCAACAGAAGAGAGTTTCAATTAGGGAGAAATGATTAGCAGCAAACATAGGTTAAGGGCAAAGATTCTAAAACCAGACTGCCTAGGTTCTAACTCTAGCTCTACTATTTGCTAGCTGTGTGAACTTGGAAACATTACGGAACTCTGTTCTTCAGTTCCATCATCTATAAAATGCACACAATAATTGTTTCCGTCTCATAGGATTGTTCTGGGAATTAAACGAGTTAATATGGCACCAAGTAATTGCTGTATGATTATTAATCGTCACAGTACGATCAAGTAAGAAAGGCCCTGAATATGCAATTGGATTAGGGAATTAGTAATTCATTTCACTTGTATTTGAATACCTACTATATGCCAGGCACTCAGGATGCAGTCTTGACTGAAACATTGACCTTGCCCTTGATGAAGCTCACATTTTGGTGAATAGTGTTTGTTGAATGTGTACTGTGTGCACTGCTTTAATCCCAACAAGCTTTACTTCATTCACGCCTCTCAATTACCCTGGTTTGTAGGTAACCATCATTATCCCCATTTTATAGATAAGAACAATGAGTAGCACAAAAGAGTTAAGAGACGTCCCCAAACCAGGAAGTGGGAAAAGCAGGATTCGAACAGAGCTGGACTGGCTCTGAAGAACACCTTCTTAACGTCTAAACCAGTGTTTACTGTTGACCTTAGCAACAGCAGTTTTAGAAGCATGGTGGGGCATTATCCAGGCTGCAGTAAACTGAGCATTGAATGGGAGTGAGTTAATCAAGATGGAGATTGAAAGCATTTCCTCCGAGAGCCAAACCAACGAAATCCAAGCATGTGGATTTGTGGCGACCTTAGTTTGTTTGAGGGATAGAATAAGAAATAGTAAAAGATTCAGTACTAAGCATGTTCTCGGGTCAAGTCTTTCCCAAATATCTGTTTCCACGATTCTTTTGCAAGAGCTGGGTGGCACTGGTTCTATATTAAAATCTTGAGTAAATGCCTGAAGGCGTATAGTTGGTATTGTTTATTGAAATAAGGTAAGTATAATTTAAATGTAAGATGAATAATGTGGCGGAACCTCATTCTGTTATAAAAATCAAAGAAAATAAATTGTATTTTTTTTTTTTTTGGAGACGAGTCTCTCACTGTCTTTTGGGCAGGAGTGCAATGGTGTGATCTCGGCTCACTGTAAGCTCCACCTCCCAGGTTCAAGCGATTCTCCTGCCTCAGCCTCCTGAGTAGCTGAAATTGCAGGCATGCGCCACCATGCCCAGCTAATAAATTGTATTCTCAACCAAAGTTAAGATCATTAAAGGCTGCAGGTGACAGATCACACTTCTTTTTCTGGTGAATGGAAAAAATCTAAAGAGTACTCTTAACCTTTTCTTGGTCTGATTCAGATTAGTAGGTGCCAGGTATCTGCGGGATTTTTTGTTTGTTTGTTTTTTGTTTTTTTGAGAGAGAATCTCAGTCTGTTGCCAGGCTGGAGTGCAGTGACACACTCTCGGCTTACTGCAACCTCCGCCTCGCATGTTCCAGCAATTCTCCTGCCTCGCCTCCCAAGCTGGGACTACAGACAAGCTCAGCTAATTTTTGTATTTTTAGTAGAGACAGGGTTTCACTGTGTTGGCCAGGATGGTCTCCATCTCTTGACTTCATGATCTGTGCACCTCAGCCTCCCAAAGTGCTGGGATTACAGATGTGAGCCACCATGCCCGGTAGGTATCTGCATTTTTAACAAACATTCCAGTTGTTCTGTTGCACACTAAAGTTTTTGGGATTTGGCATGGTTTTTTTGAGACCAGGGCTTCACTCTGTCACCCAGGCTGGAGTGCAGTGACCCAATCACGGCTCATTGCAGCCTCAGCTTCCTGAGCTCAAGCAATCCTCTTGCCTCAGCCTTCTAGGTAGGCAGGATTAGCAAAATTTTTGGATTTTTGGTTTTTTTTTTTTTTTTTTTAAGAGTCAGGGTCTTGCTATGTTGCTCAAGCTGGTCTTAAATTCCTGACCTCAAGTAATCCTCCTGCCTTGGCTTCCCAAAGTGCTGGGATTACAGGCATGAGCCACTGCACCTGAACTCATACTGAAGTTTAAGAATTAATTCTGGCTGGGTGTGGTGGCTCAGGCCTATAATTCCAGCACTTTAGGAGGCTGAGGTGGGCAGATCACCTAAGGTCAAAAGTTCGAGACCACCTTGGCCAACATGATAAAACCCCGTCTCTACTAAAAATACAAAAATTAGCTGGGTGCAGTGGCGGGCGCCTGTAATCCCAGCTACTCCAGAGACTGAGGCAGGAGAATTGCTTGAACCCAGGAGGCAGAGGTTGCAGCGAGCCGAGATTGAGCCACTGCACTCTGCCCGGGTAACTGAGCAAGACTATGTCTCAAAAAAAAAAAAAAAAAAAAAATTAGCCAGGCATAATGGTGCACCTCTGTAATCTCAGCTACTTGGGAGACTGAGGCACAAGAATCACTTGAACCTGGGAGGTGGCAGTTGCAGTGAGCCAAGATCACATCACTGTAGTCCAGACTAAGCGACGGAGTCTCAAAACACAAAAAGAAACGGAATTCATTCCAAGCCAGGTGTGGTGGCACGTGCCTATAGGCACAGCTACTTGGGAGCCCGACATGGGGAATCCCTTGAGCCCAAGAGTTGGAGGCCAATCTGAGCAATGTAGCAAGACTCTGTCTCTTAAAAAAAAAATTAATTCTAGTTCCACTATGGCATTTATTATGTAAAATAAAGAAAGCACTATTTTAAGGGCTACTCAACAAATAAAAACTGTAAATTTAGGGGGGTTGGAGTTTGCCTTCTTTGAGATGAAATATAACCCTAATCAATTTTCAGATGTTATAACTGAAAGGCTGGAGAGAGTAAATAAACTAGAAAAAAATTTCAGAGCAGAATTCTCCTTTTTTTTTTTAAGCGGAGTTCTCTCTGTATTGCCCAGGCTGAAGCTCAGTGGCTAGTCTCGGGTGCCACCATAGTGCCCTGCAGGCTTCAACTCCCCCTGGGCTCAAGCAGGCTTCCTGCCTCAGCCTCCCAAGTAGCTGGGACTACAGGTGCATGCAACTGCACCTGGCTCAGAACAGAATTTAAAGGGTTTGACCACAAAAATTTTCTTCTACAGTTTTTTTTTTTAAGTTAGTTGATTGACCAGACATGATATAAGGCATACTAGATATAGGGGTACCGTTTTACAGATCTATGCCACAAGGATTCCAAAATATTGCTTAAATATTATATGAATGAGGACCTTGTAGTTTGCAAATGACAGAAATTCAACTCAAACTAAATGAAGTATATAAAAGGAGAGGAGACTTATTGAAAAGATAGAGTCGGGGGAGCTATCAGAATTGATTTTTTTTTTTTTTTTTTGAGAAAAAGTTTCACTCTGTGGCCCAGGCTGGAGTACAGTGGCACGATCCCGGCTCACTGCAACCTCCACCCCGTGACCACCCCACTACTACCCCTGTTCAAGCGATTCTCTTGTCTCAGCCTCCCGAGTAGCTGGAATTACAGGCCATGCCAGGCTAATTTTTGTATTTTTAGGAGAGACAGGATTTCACCATGTTAGCCAGGCTGGTTTCAAACTCCTGACCTCAAGTGATCCACCCACGTCAGCCTCCTGAAGTGCTGGGATTACAGGTGTAAGCCACGGCACCCAACCAGAATTGAGTAAATAATTGAAAAATTAAATCTTGAATAGGAAGAAGAGGACTAGATAAAGGATCTCTGTTTGCTTCTCTGCTCAGATCACTTTTCTCTGGTAGAGGATGTGGTGCCCAGCAGTTTTGGATTCTGTCTTGCAGCTCCCCTACAGGAAAAGGAATGCCTTTTCTAACCCAACTCCTAAATGAAATTCTGGCCCCATTTAGGTCACTTGTTCATCAGTGGACCAATGGCCGTGGTGTAGGGAGTGGGCTATTGCAATTGGCTTACACTGGTTTACAAGCCTACCCCTTAACCAGTCCAGTGGCTAGAAAAGCAAGGTCACATAAGATGGCCACTTCCATTCAGGTAGCTTAGCCAGAGCCAAAGGAAAGAGGAGGGTAGGACAGAAAGTCACCTGAGTCGTCTTTGGAAAATGTAAGAAAATCATCGGCTACCCTAATTCGTGTTTACTACAGTCATGGTCACTAGTCTTAGGACTTACAACTTAGCAGGAGAGCAAAACAAATAATTTGTGTGTAAGAAAGGCATACTAATGTGGATTTACCGTACTCAGAAAATACAAAGTTAAATATTCAAAGATCTTTGGAGAACTGGGATTCTGAGTCTCAAAAGAGATCTTAACCTCTCATGTCTGAGAGACAAAGATAACATGAAAAGAGACTGTGTGTGACTTAAAACCTGCTTTGGGTGGAAAACCCTGATTAGGATCTTTGTAGTTTTCCACTAAAATCAAGTAAGTCATTGACTCTGGAAAATGACAGAGCTATTAAAGGAATTCTAAGGATGAAATCACCATAGAAACTAATGACGTAGATTCATGGGTAAAATTTGAAGGGGGTGTAGGAAATAAAACCACATGAGGAAGATTTTGGAGGATCCAAATGAGAAATTACCAGAATGGAGGCAAGGAATTGTCAGTGAGAACAGAGGTGAGCTAAAAATTTGAACTTGCTCTTAAGGAAAAATAAAAACAACTTGCAGAGTTCAGTTGGATACCAGAAAGCAAAGAAAAATTAGAGCTAACAATATGAGAATGTGTTAAATTTAGCTGTGAAATGGTAACAGGACTATTTGCAACAATAATGCAGAAGACGGGGCAATAGGGTAGAAATTCTGGAAGGAGAGCTTAGCTAGACTATTTTGAGGGAGAAGAACACAAGTGAATGTAGACACAAAGAAATCAAGAAAATTGGTTTTCAGATAAAGTTTGTTTCAAATTACAAAGAACAACTCTTCAATGGGATAGATTTTGCCGAATAACTCACATTTTAGATATAATAGTCAATATGACGGGACGCTTCTATTGTGTTGACGTCCAGTTTTCTGTATAACAAAATAACTATTCCCATAGATGATTGCTTCTCTGATACTTTAGTCAGTTCAGTCCTATCAACATTTTAAGATTTCTTAATTCAAGATGTTGCTTTTGAAAAACATATTGGAATCTTATAGAAGGTGATGTTTGGTGTCTGCATTAACCTAAAAGTCACAGGATGTCAACTGCGACAACCTCACTCACATTCCTCTTCATATTTCCGTAACCTTTCTGCTGTGTATTCAAACAAGCAGCTTACACGCTTGTCGTCCCCACCAGGCAGGACCTGTGCTCCTTGAGGACACACATTCAACTTTATTTGCTTTTGTAATCCTAGTGCTAGACACGTAGTGTGTACTCTTAAATGATCTACCCACCTCGGCCTCCCAAAGTGCTAGGATGACAGGTGTGAGCCACGGCACCCGGACGAATGACTGTATCTTGACTTCATATTTGTAATGATTCCTTTTTCTTTCATAGCTTACTGATATGAATTTCTCAAGTTATTTCATTATTTATTGAAAATCAAGCTGAAAGTTAAGACTCTGGGATCATTCAAGGAAAGAATTAAACTGTTAGAGAAAGCCCTGATCGAATAAATTTAACCAAATTTTGGTATATCAAAGTGATATCATGTTATGCAGACACTACATAATTTTTATGAAAAGTTTTAATCATGTGGATAACTGATCAAGGCACATGAGTGAAGAAAAACAGTATACAGAAAGTATTATCTCAGCTATGTAAAAGAAAATGCATTTAAAGAGAATGGAAAGAAATATACCTAAGTATTAATGATAGTATATTTTTCAAATTTTCTATTGCCTTTTTAATTTTCCCTGAGAAGGAGTCTCACTCTGTCTCCCAGGCTGGAGTGCAGTGACACGATCTTGGCTCACTGAACCCTCAGCCTCCCAGGTTCAAGTGATTCTCCTACCTCAGTCTCCTTAGTAGCTGGGATTACAGGTGTGTGCCACCATGCCCAGCTAATTTTTGTATTTTTAGTGGAGACAAGGTTTCACAATGTTGATTAGGCTGGTCTTGAACTCCTAACCTTGTGATCCGCCCACCTCGGCCTCCCAAAGTGCTGGGATTACAGGCATGAGCCACCGTGCCCAGCCATTTTTTTTTCTCTTTTATTTTTGTTGAGATAGGATCTTCCTCTATCACCCAGACTGGAGTGCAGCGGTATGATCATGGCTCACTGCATCCCTGACTTCCTGGGCTCAAATGATTCTCCCACCTCATCCTCCTGAGTAGCTGGGGATACATACATGTGCCACCATACCGAGCTAATTTTTTGTAGACACAGGGTTTTGCCATGTTGCCCATGCTGGTCTATTGCTTTTATTATGAGAAAAGTATGTTATAAAAATAGATTTTAAAAATGTTTAATCATGCAGGACAAAAAATATCCTAATCTGTCAAATAACAAAAAGTAGCATATAAATATGTATTGCAATATATTCACAACTACATAAAACGTAAAAAGAACTCCATAAACATAAAAACTGAATAAATGTGAAATATCCAGAGTAGCTGCTCTGCTTATTATTTATGAACTACTATACCTGTTAAAATCTAGACTTTCACTTCCCTTTAAAAAGATGTCACTACACAAAAAGTATCTTAACATTTTAGCAGAAACTCACAATCTGTTGAGCTTCCTAGAATTTCCCAGAAGATCACAGCTAACAAGCTTCACGCTTCCTGCTGTATCTAGGAGATAATTACATGGAGTAGAGTGGGGAAGGAAAATAGGTGTGTTATGCTATTTTTGTCATCTGGTGACATAACAACATAAAGAAGACAAGTGGATACAAATTAAGAAGAGCCTGCAGCTAGGTGTGGTGGCTCACAGCCTGTAATCCCAGCACTTTGGAGGCCAAGGAGGGGCGGCAAGGGGATTGCTTGAGCCTAGGAGTTCAAGACCAGCCTAGGCAACACAGCACAACATAGTGAGACATCATCTCTACATAAATTAAAAAATTAGCTGGGTATGGTAGCACACGCCTGTAGTCCCAGTTACTGTGGAGCCTGAGACAGGAGAATCACTTGAGCCCGGGGAGGTCAAAGCTGCAGTGAGCTGTGATCACACCACTGCACTCCCATCTGGGGGAAGAGTAAGACTGTGTCCCAAAAAAAAAAAAAATTAGGCAAGCAAATTCACTAATAGTTGCCATGGGATCAGTTGAAAAATTCAAAACACAAAGCATAAACATTTTGGCATGTCGACCGTAATTCATGGAAAATATACAACTTTGACTTTGGACTACAGCTTGATAGAGTTCTCATGTTAAGGTACTAAACCGGCCTGACATCCCTTTCATTGAACTTCATCAGGACCCACATTCATTGAACACATACTGCTGAGCCTTTGCTATGAACACAAATTGTTGAGTACTTACATGCCCTGGGTACCTGGCTTTCAGAATTCTAGCCTCCTGGCTCATCAAACCAGGGGTGTCCACTATTACACATATACCCACGGGTGTAAAATTTGGTGTGCTCTACATTACAACAAACACATCTTTTTAAATAAGAAATATGTATGAAACTTAAAAATCAACAATAAGATGGCAGAAGGCCAAAACGTTTGGAAATCCCCCCCTTAAATCCAATCCTAGTCATAGTATTTATATGAGCCAGCACCTCGAAGGCTAGTTCTCTGCAAGTTCCCTTTTCCAGTGTGTGACATTTAATTTGTTCATTTATAAATATTTACATGGTATCTCACACAATATAAGTTGCCTCTGTGGAACATGATTTGATTTTAGCCTTACTATGACCCCATTTTTAAAGGGAAGAAAATGAATGACTTGCCCTTAGGATTGTAAAATAAAATAATGGAGTGAAGATAGAACCTGCATTTTTGTGGCTTCTAGTATGGCATTTGTTCTACTATAGCACACTTCTGCTTAACGAACAAAATGGCTTATTCATGTTGGCTTCTTGTTTCTACTTATAGTTATCTCTGTTCACTTCACATGTTAGTGAAATTCACCAAAAATTAATTGGTGAATTTCTTACAGAAGATGTATATAAATACAAATTCCTTAGATGGATTTAAAGCCTTATCTAACCTATTTTTAAAAAGTGAAACTGGGCCAGGCACAGTGGCTCATGCCTGTAATCCCAGCATTTTGGGAGGCTGAGGCAGGAGGATTGCTTGAGCCCAGGAATTTGAAACCAGCATGGGCAACATAGGGAGATCCTGTGTCTACAAACGTAAAAAAAAAATTAATCGTGTGCACTCCTGTGGTCTCAGCTACTTGGGACGCTGAGGTGAGAGGATTGCTTGGGCCCAGGAGGTCAAGGTTTCAATGGGCCATGATCATGTCACTGTACCATTGCACTCCAGCCTAGGTGACAGAGCAAAACCCTGTCTCAAAAAAAAGAAGAAAAAAAGGTGAAACTTTTAAATACACTATTTTTGCCAAACACCTTGAATTTTTTTACTTGAAAAAGTTTTGAACTTAACCTAAAATCTATGTGAAGATTAAGCAGCTTTTAAGAGAAATGAGTCCACTCTAGCTCACATTCTAGTTTTTTACCACTGTGAGTGGTTGATAATGTAGATCTTTGCGACATAACCAGAACTGACTCCTTGACTGAATAAACAGTAACTAAATTGTCCCTAAGTCCCGGGCTATTAGTCATTCTTTTTCAAAAATTGTGGTATATTACTGCTTACATCAGAGGAAAGAACTTTAAATCCTAAAAAGGATAAAATAAGGCTTTGTTGTATACGCCTCCTTATTTCAATTTATAGTTAAATTAAATGACAGTTACTCTATGGACTGAATAAGCAGTGGCCTCTTAGCTGAACAACTAGAGTGCTCCCTTTCTCCTGAGTGCTCACTTCAAAAGCAGCTAATCCTATTGGCTATTAGAGTCAGAAGCTTCAAATATATTGACAGCAAAAAATGTTATATTCAGTAGAACTTCTCAATCATTTAAATAGACATAGAATAACTGACCAATCCGATGACATTCAGGTACTTCGGTGTGCCTTTGTGGCTAACATACTGAGGCTCTGTTAGAATGCATTCTTGAGGTTAGAGTCCCTCAGGCCAAAACGATCTCTTCTGTGTGACTGCTGTGAGATTCTGGGATTCTAGACAGTTGTAAAAATGTTCAAAAACATACTTGCATGTATCCTACCTCCCACATCCACCTACAAGTGTGCTGACCCACAATCGGAAGAGTGCCAGAGGATCCTAGTATGGCACAAGACAAGGATGGTGCTGCTTTAAGACAGAGGTCTTCTAAGGCTTGTTGGAAGCCCTTCCATCAATGACAATGAACACCAGCTCTCCACAGGGTTTCAAGCATACATTGACTTGCCAAAGGCTTACTTGAAACACCTGATATTAGTGAGAGGTGGTATCTAGGGTATGTGTCAACTATTCCTAGATTCTCTGAGTGCTATTTCTGTAAAAAGTTAGATCATCAGAAAGCAATATATTTAGATCATATTAGCATGGGTTCGTTGCAGAAAATGCCTTCAGTGAGTGACGACATTGTCTACATTAATTTTTTTTTTTTTTGAGGCGCAGTCTTACTCTGTCACCCAGGCTGGAGTACAGTGGGGCAATCTAGACTCACTGCAACCTCCACTTCCCGGGTTCAAGCGATTCTCCTGCCTCAGCCTCCTCAGTAGCTGAGACTACAGGCAAGTGCCACCATGCCAAACATTTTGTATTTTTAATAGAGACAGGGTTTCACCATGTTGGCCAGGCTGATCTCAAACTCCTGACCTCAGATAATCTGCTTCAGCCTCCCAAAGTGCTGAGATTACAGGCATGAGCCACTTCGCCCTGCCTACATTAACTTTTTAATTTAATTTTTATCCTTATCACAGTTATACATGTACAAGGGTTTTTTTTTATTTATTATTATTATTTTTTAAGACAGAGTCTCCCTCTATTGCCCAGGCTGGAGTGCAGTGGCACAGACTTGGCTCACTGCAACCTCCACCTCCTGCATTGAAGTGATCCTCCCATATCAGCCTCCTGAGAAGCTGGGACTACAAGCACATGCCATCATGCCCAGCAAATTTTTGACTTTTTTGTAGAGATGGGGTTTCACCATGTTGCCCAAGCTGATCTCCAACTCCTGAGTTCAAGCAACCTGCCCGCCTCGGCCTTCCAAAGTGCTAAGATTGCAGATGTGAGCCACCACTGCTGGCATTGTACATGAGGTTTAGAGTCAAATAGCTCTGCAAGACTTGTGATTTTAAAAAAAATCTTGAACTCCACCTCCAATTTTCCATTCCCCAGATGCAAATTTTCCAGTCTGTTGCCCAGGACGGTGCCGTGATGCAATCTGGGCTCACGGCAACCTCCATCTCCCGGGTCCAAGTGATTCTCTTACCTCAGCCACCTGAATAACTGGGATCACAGGCATGTGCCACCAAGCCTGGCTAATTTTTGTATTTTTAGTAGAGACGGGGTTTCACTATGTTGGCCAGACTGGTCTCAAATTCCTGGGCTCAAGTGATCCACCCACCTCAGCCTCCCAAAGTGCTGGGATTGCAGGTCTGAGCCATGGCACCTGGCCAAATGTTCCACTCTTTTTAGCTGACTGTTTTCATACTTACCTCCTCATATCTAAATAATATATTTATATTGCTACTTCTTGATTTTCAATATTTTGTTCTATCAGTTTTCCACAGTGGAAAATGTAAATTTTGCTCACTGTATGATCTACCTCACTGCTTGTTTGCCTTCCGTCCTCTGAGTTCATCCTTTTTGGTGGAGCATATCCTTCAGTAGTTTTCCGAGAGAAGGTAAATGGAAGGCAAAGTTGCTACGCCATGTATCTAAAAATGTCTTTATGCTGGGCGGTGACTCATGCCCTGCCCTTTGGGAAGCTGAGGCAGGAGGACTGCTTGGACCCAGGAGTTCAAGACCAGCCTGGGCAACAAAGTAAGGCCATGTCTCTACAGGTACACACCTGTAGTCCCAGCTACTCAGAAGGCTGAGGCAGGAGGATTGGTTAAATCCTGGAGGTTGAGGCTGCTGTGAGCCATGATCATGCCACTGGACTCTAGTCTAGGTGACAGAGTGAGCCCCTGTCTCAAAATTTAAAAAATAAAAATGGGCTGGTTGTGGTGGCTAATGCCTGTAAACCTAGCACTTTGGGAGGCTGAGGTGGGCAGATTGTTTGAGCCCAGAAGTTCAAGAACAGCCTGAGAAACGTGACAAAACTCTGTCTCTACAAAAGATACAAAAAATTAGCCAGACATGGTGGTGCATGCCACCAGTTCCAGCTGCTCAGGAGGCTGAGGTGGGAGGGTCACCTGAGCCCAGGAGGTTGTGGTTGCAGTGAACTGTGATCGCACCACTGTGCTCCAGCCTAGGTGACAAAATGAGACCCAGTCTTAAAAGGTTAAAAAAGAGGCTGGACGCTGTGACTCACCCCTGTAATCCCAGCACTTTGGAAGGCCGAGGTGGGAGGATCACAAGGTCAGAAGTTCAAGACCAGCCTGGCCAGGATGGCGAAACCTCATCTCTACTAAAAATACAAAAAATTAGCTGGGCATGGTGGCGTGTGCCTATAATCCCAGCTACTTGGGAAGCTGAGGCAGGAGAATTGCTTGAACCCAGGAGGCAGAGGCTGCAGTGAGCCGAGATCGCACCACTGCACTCCAGCCTGGGCAACAGAGCGAGATTCTGTCTCAAAAGAAAAAAAAAAGTTAAAAAAAAAGCCTTTAGGCCGGGTTTGGTAGCTCATGCCTGTAATCCCAGCACTTTGGGAGGCCAAGGTGGGCGGATCACAAGATTGGAGATCGAGACCATCCCGGCTGACATGGTGAAACCCCATCTCTACTGAAAAAAAAAAAAATTACCTAGACATGGCAGTGGGTGCCTGTGGTCCCAGCTGCTGGGAAGGCTGAGGCAGGAGAATCACTTGAACCAGGGAAGCAGAGGTTGCGGTGAGCCGACATCGCGCCATTGCACTCCAGCGTCGGCGGCAGTGGGAGACTCCGTCAAAAAAAGAAAAGAAAAGAGATCCTTTATTCTTTCTTCATACACAGTTGATAGTGCTGAATTCTACTTTAGAAATTATTTTCCCTCAGAATGTTAAAGGCATTTATCAGTTATCTTCTACCTTCTAGAACTGCTGTTGAGGAGTTGGATGTCATCTCATACTTAATCCTTTTTGTGAAACCTACTTTTCTTGTCTGGAAGCTTCTTTCTCATTATTTCTAGTGTTTGATGATGTCATTGGTGTGAGTCAGTTTTCATTCGTCGTGCCAGAAATATGATGCCCCTTTCTGTCTGCAAAAGCCTATCTTTTCTTTCTAAAATAATTTTTTTTTTTGAGATGAAGTCTCGCTCTGTCACCAGGCTGGAATGCAGTGGCACGATCTCGGCTCACTGCAACATCTGCCTCCCGGGTTCAAGTGATTCTCCTGCCCCAGCCTACCGAGTAGCTGGGACTACAGGAGTATGCCACCATGACCAGCTAATTTTTTGTACTTTTAGTAGAGACAGGGTTTCACCATGTTGGCCAGGATGGTCTTGATCTCTTGACCTCGTGATCCACCCACACTGACCTCCCAAAGTGCTGGGATTACAGGCTTGAGCCACCATGCCCGGCTGATAAACTTTCTTAAAATGTTACTTTGATGATTTCTTTTCCTTCCCCTAATTTCCCTGATTTGCCCTCCCTCTTTTTGGAACACTCTATTACTTGAATGTTGGATATCCTGAATAGCATTCGTACTTTTTTCTTACTTTCCATCTCTTTCTCTTTTTATTGTGCTTTCTGAAAGACTTCTTCAATTTTATCTTATCGATTTAGTTTCTTATTTGTCATGCTATACTATTCTAATTTTCAAAAACTGTTCCCTGAGTTTTCCTTTTCTCTTTTTAATGGTATTTGCATTTTATGGATACTGGTGATATTAATGTTAGTATTAATAATAGGATTTGTGTCTCTTTTAAAAGTTTTTTCTTACAAATACTTAAGACCGGGCCATGAAAAACCACCTGCCTGGAAGCTCTGCATTTGGGTTAAAGGCTCGTCACCTGTGGCCTTCACCAGATGGTTATCTGAACTGAGGAATTTTATTGGCTTAAAATATTATATCATGAGCATTTTGCCAGGTCGTTAAAAATTTCTTAAAATAGGCCAGTCACGGTGGCTTACACCTGTAATCCCAGCACTTGGGAGGCCAAGGTAGGAGGATCACTTGAGCTTAGGAGTTCAAGACCAATCTGGGCAACATAGTGAGACCTCATCTCTACGAAAAACTAAAAGAAATTAGCCAGGGATCTGGCAAGTGCCTGTAGTCCCAGCTACTCAGGAGGCTGAGGTGGGAGGATCACTTGAGCCCGGGAGATGGAGGCTGCAGTGAGGTATGATTGTGCCACTGCACTCCAGCCTGGGCAACAGAGCAAGACCCTGTCTTAAAAAAAAAAAAAAAAAAGAAACAAGGAAAAGAAAAAGAGAAAACTTGAATACTTAACAAAAATGGTAATCTATAAATTTCACTATCTGAGTTCGCAGGAGTGGAGAATATGATTCTGACAATACTTTGAATTGTGTCCTGAATGGCATTCATCAATACATTTGACAAAAGCCGAATTAACATTGCAACGTCACATGAGTGAAGTTGGTTCTAGGTAAACTGGCCAATATCAAGCCAAAGAAACACAAAATGTACCAATTCTGGAGCCTATGGTGAGATACTGGGATCCCAATTCAGATGTGACCCAGATTTTTCTGTATGTGGCCACAGTCTCTTGAATGAGGTATTCAGGAATTTGGAAGTCAGAACTTTAAATTTGTTTTAAAAAAAATCTTGTTTTTGTCCAGTTTGGATCATTGTAACGTCTCACCTGACACTGGGGAAGGTGAGGAAGACACAAGGGGATCTAGAGTCTATCAGGTGTCTATGGTGTCTATTGGATATGTTACACACTTCATTACATTTATTCCCAACATAACCCCCTTTTTTTCTTGAGACAGAGTCTCACTCTGTTACCCAGACTGAAGTGTAGTGGCACGATCTTGGCTTACTGCAATCTCCTCCTCCCAGGTTCAAGCGATTTTCCTGCCTCAGCCTCCCAAGTAGCTGGGACTTACAGGCACGTGCCACTGTGCCCGGCTAATTTTTGTAATTTTTAGTAGAAACGGGGTTTTATCATATTGGACAGGCTGGTCTTGAACTCCTGACCTCGTGATCCACCTGCCTTGGCCTCCCAAAGTGCCGGGATTACAAGTGTGAGCCACCACGCCCAACCAAAATAACCCTTTTATAGATAAGAAAAGAGGCTCTGAGAAGTCAACTATCTTGTCCAAGGTCACAGGTTAGTAAGTAGCAGAGCAAGAAATTAAAACTGAGATCCAAGGGCATTTTCTTTCTTCTGAGACTGCACAGCCCTGTCATTGAAGTATATGGAAGAATCATGGGTTATAATGCATCTCTTGACAACTGTGAGCAATTTCTTAAGAATAGAGAATGTGGCCGGGCGTGGTGGCTCACGCCTGAAATCGCAACACTTTGGGAGGCCAAAGCAGGTGGATCACTTGAGGTCAGTAGTTCAAGACCAGCCTGGCCAACATGGTGAATCCCTGTCTCTAATTTAAAAAGAAAAAACAATTAGCCAGGCATGGTGGCAGGTGCTTATAATCCCAGCTACTCAGGTGGCTGAGGGAGGAGAATTGCTTGGACCTGGGAGGCAGAGGTTGCAGTGAGCCGAAATCAGGCCACTGCACTCCAGCCTGGGAAACAGAGCCAGAGCAAGACTCTGTCTCCAAAAAAAAAAAAAAAAAATGAGTAGAGAATGTACTTGATAGTCAAGAAAATTATACTTGGGGAGGAGAGAGCAAGACCCAGTGGCACTGTATCCCAGTCATTTGTGGCAGTACCAATTCCTGCCTTACCTTGTGGGCAGGAGTTCTGAGTTTTGCTTTATACAATCTTGTCTCTATCTGTATAGGTTGTCAAGAATAACAGACTTAATGGTAAATGATTCCTTTTTATAGCTCAGGACATTAAATTGGGTTCAAAGGAGAGAATTCCTGTGTGAAAACACAAAGATTCTCTTCTGCGGTGCTCTGGATGAAGGACAGAAATGTTCAGAAGTGACCAAGCTGCAGTCAGCTGTTCCTACAAAGAAGAGCTGCTATGTGGAAACCAAAAATGAGAGCAGAAACTGTGCTGAGATTTAAGAGAAAGAAAACAACTGTTCCTTAGAGTAGAAAGGTTTCCTCTAAAGATTTCTCCTGTTTCAATGGTGCAAGTTTGAGAACCTTGACATCTAGACAGTTTTTGGAAAGATATCACCTGAAAAGAAAAGTGTCCCCAACACTGGAAGATAGGTTACTATGCCAACAGCAGGCCACCAAGCCTTCAGTGCGATTCACTTTTGGGGATGTTAACTGGGCACCCGCTATGTGCAAGGCAGTGTCCCAGGTCCTGGGATATAGCCATGCCAAAATTCAGTCCCTCCTTTCAAGGAGTTAACTCTCTGGAAGAGGGGAGGGAAAGGTGAACAATAAAGTACAGAGGTTGTCCAGTACTGAGGTACAGAGGTTGTCCAGTACTGAGGTACAGAGGTTCTCCAGCACCAAGGTGCAGAGATTGTCCAGTACTGAGGTACAGAGGTTGTCCAGTACTGAGGTACAGAGGTTATCCAGTACTAAGGTACAGAGGTTCTCCAGCACCAGGGTACAGAGGTTGTCCAGTACCAAGGTACAGAGGTTCTCTAGCACCAAGGTACAGAGGTTGTCCAGTAGCAAGGTACAGAGGTTGTCCAGTACTGAGGTACAAAGATTGTCCAGTACTGAGGTACAGAGATTGTCCAGTACCAAGGTACAGAGGTTCTCCAGCACTGAGGTACAGAGGTTGTACAGCACTGGGTGAGTCAGGGGTTTACTGGCTAAGACACTGGACACTATCCTAAGCATTTTTGCTAAGTTTCAAAGGATAAATAGGAGTTCCCCAGACAGCTGCATTCTTAATAAAACCTTGCTTCTTTAAGACTAGTCTCTGGGAAGAGATTTACCCAGTAGAGATCAGAGCTGGACATTTTATTGTTTTCCAGGTTTGACCTTTTCGTTTCAGGAGCATCGAGCATGAAGAGCCAACCCACTTGGCTACATCTGTGGGCAACTTGAGAGTAACACCGTGTCTTGCTCCTTCTTGTGTTCCTGCTAGTGACTGCAATGCTCAGTAAATGTTTCAGGCATCAACCAATGAATGATTGAACAAATCAACAAATTAATCAATTAATAAATGAAAGCTATAATCATCAAGTGGAAATAAAACTTTTAAGTAAGACTAAAGGCTTTTATCTCTACAGAGCATAATAGAAAGGAAACAAGCCAATTAATACAAAATAATTTTGCTTAAAAAATAATTTTCCAGGCTCACATCTGTAATTCCAGCACTTTGGGAGGCCAAGGCAGGATCTCTTAAGCCCAGGAGTCTGAGACCACCTTGGGCAACTTGGTGAAACCCTGTCTCTACAAAAAGTTAGCCGGGTGTGCTGCTGCATGCCTGTAGTCCCAGATACTCAGGAGGCTGGGGTGGGAGGATCGCTTGAGCCCAGGAGATTGAGGCTGCAATGAGCCAGAGTCACCACTGCACTCAAGCCTGGGCAACTGAGACTTTGTCTCAAAAAAAAAAAAAAAATTCCCTCAGAAATTTCTAGATTTATTCCATCCTAGCTGATTGCTTGCCTCCACAGGATGGGCACTATTTTGGCATCTTCCTTCACATCCTCCATCATTTGACATCTTGACTTCCAGATTTTTGCATCTAAGAAAGGAAACCCAGAGAGAGATGAGAAATTATTCTTCTACCTCTGCTAGGCCTTCTGAGTTCAGTATTCCAAGAATCCCAAGGATTGCTGAGGATGAAAATGAGCTCAGGCTCTATCATGGAGAAGGAATCAAAGGGTTGGAGCTGGGCATGGTGTCACGTGCCTATACTCCCAGCTACTCAGGAGGCTGAGGCCAGAGGATCACTTGAGCCCAGGAGTTTGAGACTGCAGTGAGCTATGATTGCAGTGAGCTATGATTTCTCCCACTGAACTCCAGTATGGACAAGATCTAGAGTCAAGGTAGAGCAAGACGTTGTCTGTAAAAAAAAAACTTTTTTTTTAATTTTTAAAAAAGGAATAAAGGGATTGGTAAGGCTTTGCGATGGGGCAAGACTCAGGTATAAGGCAAAATATTGGGTAAGGATAAGAAATATGGTTCAGGTATCACATAAGGGGTTAGAATATCTCTTGCACAGAATACTTGGTCCAAATGATTGAATTTTAAAAGGTGCGTTAAAATAACTTTGTACTGTGGCAGACATCAGTGGGTCATATGGCATCATGTTAAAGCACCCTTGCCAAGAGAAGATGGCACAGTCAAAGCAGACTTACTATGAATAGTTTCAATGGCTTTTGCATCATCAGTGGAAAGTAATTGAATGATCATTGCCAATTTCAGGTAGCACGACATATCTTTTATTAACAAAATTTTTCTTTATTGAGACAAATCCTGTAAGTGAAAAGACCTGAGGTTACTCCATAGGATTCATTTCCAAGTTTCTTTGGCCTGAGTTCATATCAAGAAATACCTCCTGAGAGTGATGAAATAATCTGTACGCCAACCCCCTACGACATGCAACTTACCTGCAAATCTGCACATGTGTTCCTGAACCTAAACTAAAATAAGTAAATAAATAAATTCAAAAGTTTCAAAAAAGAAATACCACCTAAAATGCTGGCTTTTGAGCCACAGGCTTCTCCAACTAAGGATTATGGGATTGTGATTTTAAACAACTGATAAAATGAAGATACAGTCACAGATGAACAGAATGTGGGGCCAATGACGATGAATATTTATGAAGGGAAAAATTAACCATTGAATCTTAAAAGTGGGAGGAATCTTGTATGTCATTTGGAACAATTTTCCAGCACCCTAACTTCCTCATCAAGTGATTGCCTGCCCATTCTGACTACTGAGAACAGTGGGAAATTTACTACTTTTCTGTAGGCAGCCAGATCTGTGGTCTGTCTGGGGGCAGCTCTGATTTGCATTGTGAGATTGAGCTGAACTCTGCCTGTTAATTCCATTCCATTGCCTCAGTTTTGCTCTTTGGGACAACACAGAAGACTTCTATGCTATTTCCACTGACAGCTCACAAAACAGTTGAAGGTATCAGACATGTGCCCACTTGTATCTTTTTTCCAAACTAATTGTGGGTTTTCTCAACATTGATCTGTGACAGAATTTCTGATGGTTCTCCTCTGGCTGAGCACACCATGTGATTTTCATGTGTCTTCTTACTGCAGTGCAAAACTGAAACTAAATCTACATGTGGTTGGACAAGCTCACAGTGCAAGAGTGCCATGTTACAATTCTGCTAATGTAGCCTAAGATTGCATTAGAATTTTAGCGACTGCATTATACTGTGAGATTATGAACAATGAGCTTGCAATTAGATGAATTAAAACTCCAGGTCTTGTTCAAATAAACTATCAAATTACCCTTCTGCTATCTTGTATGCTTTGTTTGGAGGCTATGAAATGAGAGCTTCACATTTATGTCTCTTTTTCATCTTGTTTTGGTATGTAGACTAGCTTTGTAAGATTAAAAGAGCAGTAAATTGCTTTTTTTTAAAAAAATTGTTCATTGTAAAAAATTCTAATAATAAAAGTACAAAGCAGAAAGTAAAAATCACCCACCATTTTGCTACTTAGGAGTGATTACATTAAAAAATTAATTTACAGAGTAATGTTTATAATAATGTCAAAGTAAACAAACATCATTTATAATAGTAAATTTATAGTTGCATTTGATAATTTATGTTTTGAAATTCTTAAGTATAGAAAGAAATCCAGACTGGGCGCGGTGGCTCATGCCTGTAATCCCAGCACTTTGGGAGGCTAAGGTGGCCAGATCACCTGAGGTCAGGCATTTGAGACCAGCCTGGCCAACATGGCGAAACCCTGTCTCTGCAGAAAATACAAAAATTAGCTGGGCATGGTGGCGGGTGCCTGCAATCCCAGCTACTTGGGAGGCTGAGGCAGGAGAACTGCTTGAACCCAGGAGGCGAAGGTTGCAGTGAGCCGAGATCATGTCACTGCACTCCAGCCTGGGTGACAGACACTCCATCTCAAAAAAAAAAAAAGAAAGAAATCCATGACTTAATACATACAAAATGCAAGTTGCCAGACTGTAGAATCTCATTCTTGTAAAAGAAAAGAAAAATCCATACATATTGACATTATATGGTACTCTGTTGCATATGTGAAGTACAATTTAATGAATAAGTGATTTGTTTCCAAATTACATTCTTACAAGTAGAACCATCATATATGGTCTTGTTGAACTTGCACAGTGATCTCCTTTGCATTAATTCTTAGAAATATTGCTACTACAACTTTTAAAAAATTCTTGAGTGTGTGTCATGTGTTATAGCTCTCCCAAGTTTTTGCATTCTCTGTAAATGTAATAAGTACACCTCTTTTCCAAATCTAAGTAGTTGATAAAAATGTCAAACACAAAACTCAAATCAAGTGCTACCTTTTCTTATTTATTTATTGACAGAATCTTGCTCTATCACCCAGGCTGGAGTGCAATGGTGTGATCTCGGCTCACTGAAACCTCCACCTCCCAGGTTCAAGCGATTCTCCTGCCTCAGCCTCCTGAGTACCTGGGACTACAAGAGCATGCCACCACGCCGGCTAATTTTTGTGTTTTTAGTAGAGATGGGTATCACCATGTTAGCCAGGATGGTCTCAATCTCCCAACCTCGTGATCCCCCCGCCTTGGCCTCCCAAAGTTCTGGTATTACAGGTGTGAGCCACCATGCCCAGCCAAGTGTCACCTTTTCTACAAAGCCTTTTGCAATGTCTTCCTTTCTCCCACCTAGAATTAATTGCTCTTTTCTTAGTGTCCCCAGCAAACCCCATTCAGATTTGTATAGCAAAGCAGCTATAATGCTCTATCATTCTTTTTTTTTTAATGTACTTTCCCATAGAATCTATTAGATGGAAAAGAACAGTACTTCCAAGTTTCACTTAGCTGCTGCCACCCCTAACACAGTTTCTGGCACATAGTAGGTCATAATTATGATTGAGTGAATGAATGAATAAGTGAATGATTGAAGAATTCTATAGAGAATCAAGGACAAATTTCCACAGCATGTATGAAATATTCATTTTTAGGCTGATTTCAACCTGTTCATCTAAGAACTTTGATTACAGTTAAGTCATTGGTTGATTCACTTTGTCATTTATCCACCTACTTATTCGATACAGGAGTCATTTCTTTATTTGTTTCTTTGTAAAATTTATTGAGTATTTAAAATGTTGCAAAGTCACTGAAGTAAAGTCTATGGGGAAAGACAAAGACCCCAAGACAGGTATAGAAAAAAATGCTTTTAGGATTCAGAGAAGCCAGATCACTTCCATACTGCTCAGAGAGGGTGATAGCGATGGGAGTTAACACAGGTGAGTAGAGGGAGTGGACGTGGGCGAATGTTTTTCTTCTTCAATTTTAATTGGATCAATTAAATAAATAAATTTGATTTGGGCCTTGAGGCAGAAATAGATGGATATGCAAAGGTAGGGGAAGGAAATTGTAGTTACATGTGCAAAAGTGATAAAGGATAAAGAAAGCACAGAGCAATGGGATAAAAACATTTCAAAAGGAAACCACAAGCATTCTAACATGTACTCAATAGCAAGCTAACCAATATAGCAGGAGAAGAGCAATAGTGAGAAATAAGACGACATTCTGAAGAACATCACATGAAAGATTTCAATACCCGTAAAGATACATGTTATGTAAAGAAACGTATCTTATACTTAGATAGGAAGATTTGTTGTAAATACATTGATTTTCCCTACATTAACTGTTAATTTTAAAATATAATGCAATCTCGGCTAGGTGCAGTGGCTCACACTTGTAATCCCAGCACTTTGAGAGGCCAAGGTGGTCTGATCACTTGAGGCCAGGAGTTCGTGTCCAGCCTGGCCAACATGGTGAAATCCTATCTCTACTAAAAGTACAAAAATTAGCTGGGCGTGATGGTGCACGCCTGTAGTCCCAGCTACTCAGGAGGCTGAGGCAGGAAAATCGCTTGAACCCGGGAGGTGGAAGTTGCAGTGAGCCGAGATCACGCCACTGCACTCCAGCCTGGGAGACAGAGCGAGATTCCATCTCAACAACAACAACTAAAAGAAAGAGTAATGTAATGCAATCTCAATCAAAATAATGACAGGAATTTGGAGGGGTGCAGGGCTTGACAGAAACATACTGAAATTTACCCAAGAAAATAAACGTGTGAGACAGCAATTCCCAGAATTTGCTGCATACTCTCATCGCTAGGGGGACTTTTGAAATCACAGTGATTGCACTGTGTCACATTGAGAAGCATCCCAGGCGACACTGACCGTGTACAAAACATTTCCAAAAAGGGAAAGGTAATAGGGGGATTCGCTCTACCACCTACCAAAATATACTGTAAAGTTATAGCAATTGAAACAATTTGGCACTGACCTGGGAGGTAAAACAGACAGCAAGGTGAAATAGAGCCCAGAAATGGATCAGTATACATGGCCATGTAAGATAGAAATTAAAGTGGCCAAAAAATCTGCGGCAACTGGCTAGCCGTTTGAGAGGAAATTGAATCTCTTCCTGATTGGTTCGGAATGGCTCTCCCCACCTCTCCTCCATGCAACGGCCAGAGTAATCTTAAAATCCACGATCAGATCCTGCCTCTTGTAAACTGTTCAATGGTTTCTGCTCACTTAGAAGGAAATCCCAACTCTTGATGGTGCCTTCCAAGTCTGGGCCTGGTTGGTCTAGGCCTTCTCTTCAGCCTCCTTTCTGCTTCTCTCCCTTCGGCTTCCTCTGCACCAGCACACTGTCCTGTGAGTCCCAAAACACCCCATGTCCTTTCCACAGCAGGACTTCTGCGTTCTCCTTGCCCCTCCTGATCCTTATAAGACTGCTTCCTCTTGCATTCAGGTCTCAGATTTGACGTCACCTTCACCGAGTGGCCTTTCCTGACCTATTTAGGACCTTCCCCATCCCATACTCATAATTCTCCATCATTGCATCCATCTGGACACCCCCACTTCCTTATTTACTGGATCTTACCATAATCGACAATTATTATAAATAGGTGTTTATTGTTTTTTACTCCATTTCTCCTAAGCTACCTAAGGGAGGACCTTGTTAATATTGTCACAGCTGTATGTAGTCTCAGGATCTAGCACATAGTGGATGCTCAATAACATTTGTCGCACGAGAGCTTTGTGTGAGGCAGAAGCTGAGCCTGAGGTCTAAGAGAAAGATTGTTCTTGTTTCACCAGTGGAACCCTGTAACTGCTTTGCATGACTATAGTGGCACTCTGGGAGACAGTTCTAAATCTTAAAGGGCTCTACTCAGTCAAGGTGGGTTCCTTCCCCTATTTAGGAGCTGTATCCCTAGGGTTAGAGTCAGAGCCTTAAACTAAACTATTTGCTGAAGTCCTGATGCCCAAACTGGGCATCAAATCCTTCTTAACCACTCTGTGCAGTATAAAGGCCATTCTCTTTGATGGGGGAAACATGGAAACAAAATAATAACAGGTTAGCAGCACAATTCTGATTTTTCTCTGTGGATGACAATCAGTTAAGATTGTCATAAAATGTTGAAGCTAGGAAAACGCCTTAAATATCATCTCCCAATGATTATAAAATAGTGCAGCCCTTTTATTTGACAGATGAAGTAAAGCAGGCCTAGGGAGGTTGAGTGGTCTGCTCAGGCACACAGTCGATAGGGTGGTGAAGTTCAGCTCTTACCCACGTCTTGATGTGTAGTTGAGGACGTATGTGCTCTAACAGTATTCTCTTTATCCCGTTTAAGAAAAATCATTTAAAATCATGCTCATTTTGAAAACTTCATTATTATTCAGCAACTTTATACCTCTTCTGCAAGAAGTATAGCTAACTCTTTCTTTTCTCTTTTTTTTTTTGAGACGGAGTCTCATACTGTCTCCCAGGCTGGAGTGTGGTGGCACCATCTCAGCTCACTGCAACCTCCGCCTCCCAGGTTCAGGTGATTCTCCTGCCTCAGCCTCCCAAGCAGCTGGGATGACAGGTGCTCGCCACCACGTCCAGCTAACTGTTTGTATTTTTAGTACAGACAGGGTTTCACCATGTTGGTCAGGCTCAAATTCCTGACCTCGTGATTCGCCCACCTCGGCCTCCCAAAGTTCTGCGATTACAGGCTTCAGCCACTACCCCTGGCCTTACCTAACTCTTATTCACTCTATTTTAGAATCTTTGACAGTAATTAATTATTTTGGGGAATGGGTCTAAAGACCTCAAATGAGGACCGTCTACAGAATATAGGGACAGGAAGATGGGACCACAAGGTGACAGACTCGGGCCTGACTAGTCCTCTCTCTTGCTGTTGTGAAACAGTCAAACCCGGTGTTAGAAAACACCCAAAACAGGGCACCCTATGAGGAAGCCTCTAAGGACCTGGGCTGGTCAAGGGCCTCTTACTGATGTCAAGTCAGCAGTAACAGCAGAAAACCTGGGCTGTTTGAATGGGATAAAATGCTCTTGGCTCATCACCTAGACACGTCTCCCTCCTTGCACTCTTTCTAACCAAAAAGACAATTCAAGAAGAGTTATCTATTTGTTGTAGACCTAGAGCAAGATGATCTTTGGCCTTTACCCTCTTTGTGTTGTGGTTATTTTGGATGGAGGGAATATAAGTGTGTGAAATCTCCATAGGCATTGCACAACAAAATAATATGAGCCACTGGAAATGCCAAGCACCTGCTTGCTAAGGTTTTATGTACGACTTTTTTTTTTTTTTTTTGAGACAATGTCTCGCTCTGTTGCCCAGACTGGAGTACAGTGGCACAATCTCTGCTCACTGCAACCTCCACCTCCCACGTTCAAGTGATTCTTTTGCCTCAGCCTCCTGAGTAGCTGGGATTACAGGTGCACGCCACCAAAGCCAGCTAATTTTTTTTGTTGTTGTTGTTGTATTTTTAGTAGAGGCAGAGTTTCACCGTGTTGACCAGGCTGGTCTCAAACTCTTGACCTCAAGGGATCCACCTGCCTTGGCCTCCCAGAGTGCTGGGATTACAGGTGTGAGCCACCACACCTGGCCGTATCAGACTTTTCTGATCGAGCAACAGTCTTTAAAAAAATGTTTATTAAGATACTGTAGCCTTAGGAAAACCAGAATAGATATGACTATTTAAAGAATAACAATAATATTATTTCAGTTTACTGTGGGTACTTGGGATCACTGCTGATTTAATTATTTATTTGTTTGTTTATTTGTTTGTTTTTGAGACAGTGTAGCCCAGACTGGAGTGTAGTGGCACAACCACGGCTCACTGCAGCCTCAACCTCCTGGGCTCAATTGAATCTCCCATCTCAGCCTCCTGAGTAGCTGGGACTACAGGTGCATGTCACCATACCCAGCTAATTTTTAAAATTTGTTTTGTAGAGACGGGGTCTTACCATGCTGCCCAGGCTGATCTCAGACTTCTGGGCTCAAGCAAGCTTCCCTCCTTGGCCTCCCAAAGTGCTGGGATTACAGGTGTGAGCCACGGCACCTGGCATTAGTTTAATTGTTAAAGTCCGCTCCACATTATGAGCAATTGTCCTGACTTGGCTAGGATCAGTGTGACCATCTTATCTCTGTCTTCAATACTAAGCAGTGTTTTAATCAAAAGACCTCAAAGCACTTTGAATAGAATATAACTAAACCTTCAGTTCCTGTGAAAGAGTTCTATTTGGATTTGGCAAAGTATGTGAATTCATCCTTAATCATCGTATAATTGCATTTTAGGATCTTGCCAGAAAACGTAACCTTGAACCCACGGTACCCTGTTCGTATCAAAGCCCAGTTATGAAAAACGATACCAATGGGATGATATCTGGAAAGATATACAGCCTGTCCACTCCTACTTATTCTTGACTTTGTCTGGGACTAAGCCAGACCATCAGAGGACCATATACTAGAATTACAATGTTTTTAACTGTCTTAGGATTTTTATATTGCCTTTACTGAGACATAGATGCATCACTCATTTGAAGTGTACAATTTAATGGTATTTATAATATTCACAGAGTTGTGCAAATGTCACAGCAATCACTTTTAGAAAAATTTTATCATCTCTAAAAAAAAATCTGTGCCCTTTAATTATCACCTTGTGCCTTCTTTCTACTCCTTCCCCTGCCCCCAGTCTAAGCAAACACTCATGTTCTTTCTGTCTCTACAGGTTTGTCTATTCTGGATACTATATAAATGGGATCATCTTATATATGCCATCTTTTGTGACTGGCTTCTTTCATTATTTTCATTGTTTAACATATTATTTTCAAAGTTCATCCATGTTGTGGCATGTATCAGTACTTCATTCCATCTTTTTTTTTTTTAATTTAAAAGACAGGGTCTTTCTATGTTGCCCAAACTGGAGTGCAGTGGCTATTCACAGGTGCGATTGTGCACCACTGCAACCTCAAACTCGTGGGCTCAAGTGATCTTCCCATCTCAGCCTCCCAAGAGCTGTAGGTGTGTGCTGCCACATGCAGCTATTCCTTTTTATAACCAGATAGTATTCCACTGTATGGATCTTTTTTTTTTTCTGAGACAGAGTCTCACTTTGTCACCCAGGCTGGAGTGCAGTGGCACAATCTTGGCTCACTGCAACCTCCTCCTCCCGGGTTCAAGCAATTCTCCTGCCTCAGCCTCCCGAGTAAGCAACTGGGATTACAGGTGTGCCACCACACCCAGCTAATTTTGTATTTTTAGCAGAGACTGGGTTTCACTATATTGGTCAGGTTGTTCTTGAACTCCTGACCTCAAGTGATCCACCCACCTCAGCCTCCCAAAGTTCTGGGATTACAGGTATGAGCCACCTCACCTGGCCCATTGTATGGATCTTGCACATACTGTTTATTCATTCATCGGTTGATAGGCATTTTGGTTGTCTCCACCTTTAGGACATTAGAATAACATGGCTACGAACATTCACATGCAGGTTTTGCGGTGGACATATGTCTTCACTTCTCTTGAGTGTATACCTAGAATGGGAATTGTTGAGTCAAATGGTACTTTTATGTTTAAATTTTTGAGGAACTGACAGACTGTTTTCCACAGTGGCGTGTGAGGATTCTGAATTCTCCAGTTCTCTTGAACATTTGTCATTATCTGAATTTATGGCAGCCGTTCTACTCAGAGTGATGTGGTATCTTGTGGTTTTGGTTTGCATTTCCCTTATGACTAATGATGTGGAGCATCTTTCCTTGTACCTATTGGTCATTTGTATATTTTCTTAGGAGAACTGTCTATTCAGATCATTTCCCCATATTACTTTTATTATTTGTCTTTTTCTTATTGTAAGAGTTCTTTACATATTTTAAAAGAAGTCCCTTGTCAGATCTATGATTTGCAAGTTTTTTTCCCACTCTGTGGGGTTGTGTTTTTACTTTTTTTTTTTTTTTTTTGAAACAGGGACTGGTTTTGTCACCGAGGCTGGAATGAAGTGGCGGGATCTCGACTCACTGCAACCTCCACCTCCTGGGCTCAAACAATCCTCCCACCTCAGCCTCCCAAGTAGCTGGGACCACCAAGCCTGGCTAATTTTTGTATTTTTTGTAGAAACAGGTTTCACCACATTCCCCAGGCTGGTCTTGAACCCTCGAGCTCAAACAATCCACCTGCCTCGGCCTTTCAAAGTGCTAGGATTGCAGGCGTGAGCCCCTGTGTCCGGCCCTGTTTTAACTTTCTTGATAGTGTTCTTTAAAGCACAAGATTTCGAACGTTATTGAAGTTAAGTATGTTTTTTGTCGTTGCTGTTTGTGCTTTTGGTATCATATCTAAGGATCCATTGCCAAATCCAAGGTCACAAAGACTTACTTCTATGTTTTCTTTTGAAAGTTTCCTAATTATCGCTTACATTTAATATTATTGCTTAACATTTAGGTCTAATCCATTTTGAGTTAATCTTTGTATATCGTGTGAGGTAAGGTTCCAACTTCATTCTTTTGCATGCAGTGATCCTGGGATTGTTTTTCTCAAAGGCCAGTTAGGCATTCCAATAAACAGCTCTGTAGAACACGACTTTGTATTTTTTGAAGGGATGTGGTTGATAACAGTGTCCACTACATCACAAAAGTATCTTTATGAAGACCTGCATAAGAAATTTGCTTCCAGGAAACCAAATTTGCTCAACTATTCACTCACTCACTCACTAAATCACTCACTCGTTCCCTCATTCACTCACTCAACCAATTCATTTAGTACATACATTTAAAATCCTTTTTAGGGAATTCACCTGAGGGCAGGGGATTTTGTTTCCAGGGAACTTTATCTGATAGACAAAATGAACATGACACAGATTTGGATACTTTTTTTTTTTTTTTTGGCAACTGAGAAGCTCAGACCCAAATGTGCTGCCCATCTCTGTGAATACCTTATGCCAGTGACCCCAACCTTTTCGGCACCAGGGACTGGTTTCGTGGAAGACAATTTTTTCATGGATGTAGAGGGGTTGGGTATGGTTTCAGGTTGAAACTCTTTCACCTCAGATCATCAGGCATTAGATTCATACAAGGAGTGCACAGCCTAGATCTCTCACAGGCATAATTCACAATAGGGTTTGCACTTCTATTAGAATCTAATGCTGCCGCTGACCTGACAGGACGAGAGTTCGGGTGGTGAAGCCCACTCACTCCCACTCACTCCTGCCGTGTGGTCTGGTTCCCAACAGGCCACGGACTGGCACTGCTCAGTGGTCACACATTTTGTGTATAGTACTGAGTGATTTGACTTTATTTTCCTGCCTTTACATTCCTCGGATTTCCTCATGCTTTATTTTGATTCTGCTGTGTTACATGCATCCCTGGAGCCACCCCAAATTATATTTTGGAACAAAATGAGGTAGAAATAAGTAAACAAAAACTCCCAAAGTGTGTTGGTATTTTTGGGTATTTCTTGAATTTTGCCTCCTTCTGTGGTTCCTTATTAAGATGTATAAATTCCATACTAGAATTTATGGGCAAATAATAAGTCTCATTCACCTTTGTCTTCTGTGCTCTCCTTCTCCACCCCCCAGGCAAATTCTCTAAAAAATACTTAAAACTTATCTATTTAATGATTGATTGAGTGAATGAGTGAGGAAATGAGCGAGTGATTTCATGAAGGACCGAATAGTTAATAGTTAGAAGAATAAATTTGGCCTTGCTGAAGGCAGATGAAGCACTTCCTCCCTGATTCCATTCTAGGAGTCACCAGAAAAAGCCCAACATTCAACATAATAATTCATCCTGTCCACTGGGTGGTGTTTATAATCCCACCCATCTGAGCTTCTTCCCATTATAAAAGAAAGCATTTCTCTGTGTGGTCCTCTACCACTCGCATTAGAATCAGCTCAGGTACTTACTAATAATGTAGATTCCTAGGCCTCACCCAGGGGAAATAGGGAAGGAATTGCATTTTAATGAGGACCCCAGTAGACTCTTTGGACTTTAAAGTTTGAGAAATATTGCCTTGAAATGATAAGAATTGGAAAGTGTATCATTTTAAGTGTTATTGGTGCTTTATGACCTAGTATGAATGATTTCTGTGTAGAGAAAATGAAAAATGTGTTAGAATCCCACAAACATCAGTGCAAGAATATGCCAAAACACTGTCTTTTTCAAAAATGTGCCTATGGTTAGTTTTGTGGGGAAATGAACACAATCTAGTTAAAATTCTATAAGCATGAAAATTCAGGCGAGATGGCTTCAATCATAAATTTCATGAATTTTGTTGTCTTATGATAAGGGATAGCTATACTGTAAGAAATACGACACTAAAACAATAACTTTCATAAGCAAGGTTATTTTTAGCGATCCCTGTGCACATAGATTTGAAATGGCTGATTCGCTTTGAAAAGAGAATGAAAGGGTCATTTTTGGCAACTTTGTACTTTCGTGTTGATCCTGAACTATGTCTTCCTGGAGGCCAATTTGAAGTGTGAAATTGAAGAGAAATACCAGGCAGGTGGCCAAAATTTTAGAGACTGGATGGAAAGTAATTCATTTTTCTTTTGACTGGGACAGTGAAACCTAAAGATCTCTTCTGCATTTGAAGATGTATTTTTGGCCTACTTTTACAGTACTCATAAAAAACACTTTTTAACTGGAAAACCCCCAAAACTCTCATATAGAAACCAAACCTTGTAATCTTTATTCTTCCCTTATGTCAGCATGGGTCATTCATGTTTTGAAAGCAGCTTCAGCAAAATCCCCTGGTTTCAATTTTATTAAGATAACTGTTTCATTCATTCTTTTTGATAATCTCCTTCTAAGCCAAACTCATTACCCCAGTTCCTCTTGTGTATCCAGAGAAATCCATTGCCTTGGGCCCCAGCTGGATAGACATGCAACTCAGAATGCAAAATACTAGAAAAAAAAGTACCTGAAATAACTTCTTTCAGAACCTCTGCAATGAAACTTGCTTGAACTTTCTAAAATGCATAATAAAAAGATCAATTAACTTAGTAAAGTTATTTATTTCTTTGAGACAGGAGTCTTTCTTTGTCACCCAGGCTGGAGTACAGCAGTGCGATCTCAGCTCACTGCAACCTCCGCCTCCTGGGTTCAAGCGATTCTCCTGCCTCTGCGTCCCTAGTAGCTGGGATTACAGGCATCTGGCACCACATCCAGCTAATTTTTATATTTTTAGTAGAGACGAGGTTTTACCATGTTGGCCAGGCTAATCTCGAACTTCTGACCTCATGTAATCTGCCCACCTCACCCTCCCAAAGTGCTAGGGTTACAGGCGTGAGCCAGCTGAATTTTAAATAACAATAAAATAAAAGCATATGTGATGTACTGAGGAAAAAACCAAAAACAATTTAAATGTTCAATAATGAAAACATGTTAAATAAATTAAATTTCATCTAAATGATAAACTATTATGCAGCCTTTAATTTTTCAAATAATTTTTAGTGACTAGAAACATTGCTTATGGTAGATACAATTTTAGGAGAGAAGAGTACAGACTGTGTGATGCCAATTATATAAATGTATTGAGATTTGCATACGGAAAAAGATGGAAAGGAAATAGCCAAAGTAGGAACGGGGATTTTCTCTAGTTGTATAATTTTCTGTGATTCACATTATCTTTATAGTTTACTAAATTTCCTAATTTTTTAAACAAAATAATTGCACTAAACCATGTCATTTTATGTCTTTGGGGTTTTTTGTTTATCATTTTTAGTATTTGTGCTGGCAAAACAAGCATTGTAAGTAAATTTTGAAGTCCGAGCTGGGAACATAAAATTAAAGTATCTTTCCATTATGATTTCCTGTCATAGCACCAATCCTCAATCTCTTGACTGTCACCCTAATTTAGAAATTTCCCCACTTTAGTGTACAGAAGCTCAGCTGGTATGCCCCGCCTCTGCCCCGGTCCCAGATTTGCTAAAGTAAGTCTGGGCACAGGCCCAGGAACCTGCATTTTTAACAGGCATACTTGGTGATCTGATGCAAGGGGTACGTGGCCCACTTGACAGGCACTACTTTAAAATCTCCTAACCTCATTCCCTCATTTCCGTTTTCTCTCTGCTTATTGTGCCAATCAAATTTTTCTGGAGTGGGGAATAACTTTATAGCAGCCTCTTATCTCCATCTGGTAGCGGTATTAGAAATGACGGATGGGAGGGCCAGGCGTGGTGGCTCA
>CAUYLG010058686.1:0-99631 GCA_963573385.1 Cacajao melanocephalus
GGAAATTTATAGCACTAAATGCCCAGCCTTGCATCCCAGGGATGAAGCCAACTTGATTATGATGGTCACACTATACTACAAGGCTACGGTAACCAAAACATTATGGTACTGGTATCAAAACAGAGATATAGACCAATGGAAAATTATTAATTTATTAAATATCAGGCACTGTGTGCTAAGACCTTTGCCTAATTACATTCACATCCATAAAGTAGGACCTAACACTATTTGCCCATTTTGCAGGAAATTGAGGCTCACAGCAATAAATGAATATTCACAGTCACATGACTAGTAAATAGCAGAGCTGGAATTCAAACCTGGGGCTGTTCACCTCCAACCTTTTTAACTTTCAGTGTCCTCCTCTGTAAAGTGGCTATTGATGTATCAGTGCTTCCTGCCTCAGAGAGATTTGTTTAGAGCTGAAAAGAAAATACAAGTTGGGATTTATATAATTTGTTACTCCCATACCTGGCACATGGAATATACTATCAAATGAATTTAAATGAGTAGTGAGGATAAACAGACCTGTGTGACCAATTAACTCTAAATCAAGATAGACTGTGAAAAGTGGAACACAATACAAAGAGAAACAGATGGGAAAAAAAAAAAGAATTTTAAGGTTGGGGATTTGGAAAGACTTTATAGAGGTGATGGCAACTCAATTGCATCTTCAAAGATGGCCGGGACTTTGAGCACCTATGAGGATCATTCAATGAATACCAAGTATCTGTCACAAGTCCACACCTCCAGCTACATCAGAGTCACAGTGACAGGAGCCATAGCTCATTCCTCTTTCTATTGTTCACTGTTCACAGCACAGGCCTTGGGCATAGTGTGTTCTGATGCTGCTTTAGTTGGATTACTTTGATTAGAGAAACTTTTGTTTGGCAAAAGTTTTTAGTTTCTTAAGGACAAATTGGTAGTAGTTTCTTTTCTGACTTACTAGACACTTCTTGAGTATATCTCTTAGAATCTTAAGGAGCAAAGTCTCCCAGTCAGTGCAAACAGTACAGGGACTTAAAAAAACATTTTGTCAAATGCTGTGTTTCTCCCAGAACAAAATGTGGAGAAATGTCATCTTCAAAATGGAAAAAAATTGTTGAGTTTAGGCTCATTTATGACATCTGTGTTGTGTTAGAACTTTTGTCTAAATGGCATCCAAATAAATGGAGAGAATGGAAAAAATCCATAGAACTGGAGAGTCCAATTCACTCCTTCATCCATTTTGCAAAAAGTTAATGAAGTGCCTACTATGTGGCAGATATTGTTATAGGGAGAGGGGATATAGCAGTAAAAGGACAAAGTCTTGGTGGCTGGGTACATGATTATCAAATATCTACATATGTAAATCTTTTGCCCATCCTCCCTCATCCCCACCCTACAAAGGCCCTTTGCAGATCACTTCTAGTCTTCCAGTACAATTAGATTTTGAGGGGAGTAAGGATCATCATTCTCTATATCTGAATATCCTGACATGCTTAGTATTACTCTGTGTGTGTGTGTGTGTGTGTGTGTGTGTGTGTGTGTGTGTGTGTCAGGACAGGGGCAGTGAGGAATAAGTATGAGGAGGTGGATAGAAAATGGGCTGTGGTGGCTCAGGCCAGTTGTCCTGGCACATGAGGAGGTGAGGCTACATGTTCAAGGCCAGCCTGGGCAGCATAGAAACCTCTCATTCATTTAAAAAAAAAAGTAGTTAAAAAAAATAAAAGAAAATGGACTTTGGAGTCAAATCAAAAGTAGTATTAGAGCCAAACTTTAACAACCTTGACCTGAAAAATATTTATGAGTGGCTACTATGTGCTAGGTACAGAAGTTATAAACGTGAGCAAGATAGACTTGGCTCCTTCTTTCACACTGTTCATACTCTAGTGAGAAGAAACAGAAAATTAAATGAGTAGCTTAGTTCTGTTCCTCTGAGAAACAGGCATCAAGAGATTTATCAGAGAACATGCTTGTGAAGGGAAATAGGGAGCCGGAGAAGGCTAGGAGGTTTATGAGACCACAATGCATGTCTAGCCCCTGTGAAGGAGGGAAAGAAGTAAGGAACAAATGTAGGAAAAATCTCCTGTTCAAGTCTCATAAAGTTTTGACAAAGTTAAAGAGATTTTAGCAATCTGAGGAATCTCACATCTACCAGGAATGGACAGGCCTTAGTATTCCTCTGGACTCAGTCATAGGCTGGGAGCAGCTGGTGAAGATATGGCTTCAGTGCTCAGGTCATTGAATTGCGCCCCCTCCTTCAGAGACCTGAGAGGTGAATTTTCCTGGCCACTATGACAAAATGCATTGAGTGTCATGATAGGGAAGTACAGGGTGCCATGAGAACACAAAGCAAAAGCACCACAGGCTTCCCCCAAAGCACACTCTCTCTAGGAGGGGACAAAGAAGAGAAAGCATTTCAGGGAGAGAGAATGATATAAGAGTGTGCATGGAATTGCTGAAAGAAATAAAAGAAATTCCATCTGATTTGAACAGAGCATGCAAGGGCAATGTAAGTAGGGGAAAAAGAGGGAGGAGTTCGGAGAAATGAAGCTGAGAAGGTAGTCAGGGGTAAAAACTTAGCCTTGTGAGATGCATAAGCAGTTTCAATTTCATATCAAGGGCAGTGAGAGGCATTTTGAAGATAAAATGGGGGTTGTGGGAAGACAATGGGAGTTGAGTAACATGATTCTGTTTGCACTTCCAAAATCCCACTCTGGTGGGTATAGTGGAGAGTAAATTGGTTGTCAGCAACACCGGAAAACTAAAGAGTTAAGAGGCTCGAAATGCCTCCCATTTATGATAATTTGAGGCTTCAGTAGGGATAGAAATGCCAGATTGCTAACTTCATGAAGGTAGTAAAGTATAAAAAGAAACCAAAGAGGACACTCAGATTTCCGTCTTCTTACCATGCAACTTTGAAGAATTATTCAAGCTCTTTGGACTTTGGTTTCTGGTTTGAAAAATGAAAGAATAATATCTACTTTGTAGGGTTGTTTTGAGGCCAAATTAAATAATGTAAATAAAGTATCTAACATAGGGCTTAGCTTATAAATGGTACAGTAATTCCTCTCTGACTTCCTCTGTATGTGGCAAGGATTTAAGGTGCATTCCTATTAGACTTGAGGTAACTGTAGAGCAAGCTAGGCTTTCTGTCTCTCTGATTCATCTGTTTGCCTGTCCCCCAAATCTCTTTAAGATTTTTACATTGCATATGAATAAATGAAACTTTAACTCCATCTGAATGCAGTAAATAATTTTATTAATTCTTCTGATAGAAAATCTGTATCCATTGAAAGACTCAGAATAAGTAATGAAAAATCTATAACCAATACCAAGCTAGGCACATACTTTTCTCAGAGGAGGGATGGTGGTGTTTGTCTCTTTTTGCTTCTCTGTCTTTATTTAAGTCTAAAGCTGACTGATTCAATAAAAGAAGAAATATTGGGAGTTTATTCATTCTAGGAGACTTCCTGACCACCCCATGCTACATGGATCTCCTGGACTACCCTCCCCTGGCTCCTTCTTGAAACTGTGAGGTCCTCCTTTACCCAAGGATAGCCCATATCTGCCTCAGGATTTCTCTTCAGTCATCTCAATAGAAAGAAGCTTTCCTTCAGGCAGGGAGCCCAGCACACTTCTACTGCTGGTGCAGTGTCTTTTCTCACAGTTGTGGCCCCTATTTAGGGTGGTATCCCCAGGAAAATCTAAGCTTGATCTCAGAATATCTGAAACCTTTTATACTGGACCTGAGGTTACTAAAACAAGATAAGGGTTCTCTCACCTTATTGTGCACCAGAAACACCTGAGAAAATTGTTAAAATACAGACACGTGAATCCAAACCAAGGTATTCTGAATCAGCATCTTCTAAGGTGGGTCTGAACAATCTACATTTTAAAAGAAAACTTTCTATATTTTTGCTTCTATCATGTAAGTGCTCAGACCAGCAACGTCGAATGTCACCTGGGAGCTGTTAAAAATGCAGCATCTCAGGCCCCGCCCAGGGCCCACTGAATTAATATGAATTTTTAACAAGTTCCCCAAGTAATTAGTTGCACATTGAAGGTTTTAGAAACTGTTCTAGATCAGTGGCCAAGTGGGGAAGATTGTCCCACCAACCCCCACCCCCCACCCTCCACCCACGCCCCCACTCCCACCACCACCACATTCAGGACAGTATCTGGAGATATTTTTTGTTGTAACTGGAAAGGCCGTCCTGACACCTAAGTAGGTAGAAGCCAGGGATGCTGCTAAACATTTTACAATGCACAGGACAGCCCCTACAACCACGGGCTATCAGGCAGAAAATGTCAGCAGTGCTGATGTTGACAAACCCTGAGCAAGATGCTTATAATGAAGGTGGCAGGTAAATCTGGAGAGCCAGCCGTCTTCAAAGGCTTAAAAGTAGCAGCTACTCATCTAAGAGTTTATCTGAAAGCTCAGAAGTAGGCTTTACATTCTCAAACTAGCAGTAAGATGGTGGATTCTGAGGCCCAGGTGCCTAACTTTGAATCCCATATCTGCCACTTGAATGTTATGTAATCTTCAGCACCTGTGGAAATCAACAAAGAACAACGCAATGAGAACAAGCAAAGGCTTTTTATTCAAAGCTTGCTATTGCAAGGGAGTCAGCCACCAATACTTGTGTTTGTCAGACTCAAGGACAGAGGAGTAATAAAAGCTTTGTAGTAGGAAAAAAAAAAAGGCTTGTTTGGAGATTATTGGCATGGGGAAGTTGGAGGGGGGCTACCTTGAAATCAGGCAGCCTGTGAGATTGGTGAGGGAGCTTATTTTACTTTCTCTGGCTGGTTCTAAGTTGGAAATTGGGACCAAAATTCATAGACTCAATTCAACTCTAGGTTATTAGTCAAGTCCTGGCCATTTGGGGCTGATTGTTACAGAAGATATTGTTTAGCTTTCCTAGATTGTTGCTAAAAATAGCAGTCAGACTTCCTACAAGCCTGACTTACAGCAGGCTGGCTCCCTGGGCTGGTCAATGTAGACAAGGAGAGTTGGTTTTCTGTGCAGGTTGGTGCAGCTGGCGGGGCAAAGTTCCATATTATAGATAGTCCTTCCTTTGTCTGTTTGTATATTCAGTCTCTCACAAACTTGTACATTTCTTTATACCTTCATGTTTCCCCATCTGTAAAGTGGTTATTATAATAAGGTTATAGTAAAGATGAAATGAGTTAACTCATCTAGAGCTCTTAGAATCTTATCCAACAAGAAATGAGGCCTGAGTAAATATTCCCCACCATCATTTTCTACGGCTGTCTATGGGATCACTCTTGGGCTGTGACCTTATGCAGGTTCACTGGAGGGGTTTGGGTATCTCCAAGAGCACAGATCTGTATAAGTTTAGAAACAGTAGTTGCAAGCCATGGGGTCGTCAGGACACAATATTTTTAGGTGCAAGGAAGGAACATTACTAGGATATGGGAGTCACTATTCTGATATCAGGAATTTGAGTCAGAGGCCATGTGGTTTTAATTGCTTATAACTGTGTGATCTCAGGCACGTAGCAGTCACTCTAAAGCTCTGTTATAAAGAAGGGACGATATTAGCATCCATTGGTGAAGGTGAACTAAATAATACATATTAAGCACCCTAAACAGCACATGGCAAAGAACAAGTACTCTGTAAAGGTCAACTTTATTATTGTGATAATCACTGACACAGCCAGGAGACAAAGCTACTTTTGCCCTAAAAACAGAAACCTCCCGTGAAGCAGAAGGGGTTGCCCTCCAGGGTTAGTTGTCATTCTAGGTCTTTTCCTTTAATATTTGGCAATTCAGCTCACATGCACTAGGAACACGTGAGGGAAGTTTGGAAATTTGCATTTCAACTACTCTCAGGTAATTCTTATATACACTTGGTCTTTGAAAACCCACCCTACAAAATCCCATCATTCCCTTTGGGTGCGTGGTGTTTCCCTCAAGCAATCCCAGGCCCTCCTAGCACCTGCTGTAAGTGACCAGGAAACTCACAGCACACCTTCTCTCCTTACAGTTGGGATGAGAAAGATGCATTCTGAGGTCTTTATCAAGAACTTCTGGGCTGGAGATTGGTGTGTCCTCTCCTAGTGTGTGGGTAAGCAATGTTCCGTCTTGTCTGGGTTCTCTGATATTGAGGTCTTACCAAGATAGCCCAACCACCTGTGGCAGGAATGTGAGGGATTATGCTGAAGGTCTCTAGGTGCACTGAATCTGCAGTGAGAAGTCTTAAGTGAAAGAATTATAGAAATTTTTCTAATTGTCTGTGTCTTTCAGACATACAAACAGGTCTAGAGTACAAGGTCATCTGCTATTAATGAGCAGAGATTACTGCAACCAGTGGCCTCTCCTGGACTTTGCTGAGAGAGCGAACTACTCGGGGATTGTCTGAGTCCGACCTCCCTGGAATAGAAATAGGAACATAGCAACTCCACTCTAGGGGCACAGGCAGCACCGGTATATCTGGACCCAAGGGAGCAGATATCTAGAAGGTAGCATTATTGGACTTATTTCTATTGGTTTCTAGAGCCTGTAGGCCTTAGCAGGGTCTGCCAAGTCTTCCATTCCTGCTAAATAGCCAGGAACCTTGGAGGAGTTGAAATAATCTTGCCTTGTGCTGGCACATGTTAAAGTTTTTATTGGTGACATCTGGCGTCAGTTTTGGGAAGTTGGGTGCTGTAACCCAGTGAGCACAAAATCACTACCAAGACAAACACTAGGCCAAATTACAGGGTCTTTATTGCTGGCGGCCACGGAGGACTTGTGTCTCTCTAACCCGTGGCCCCGGAAGGAGGGTGTCAAGACCTTTTATGACCGTAAACCATCTCCTGGGCGGGGGTGAGGGTGAAGGGCTTTGGACATTCTGTAAACCACCTTCTGGGTGGGGGTGCGGGTGAGGGGCTTTGGATATTCCGAGGACCAGTGGACTTTGGACATTCTGTAAACCACCTCCTGTGGGGGTGGGGTGAGGGTGAAGGGCTTTGGACATTCTGATTGTTACTTTAGTGGTTCACAGAAGTCAACATAAACGTTAATTGACACATTGCCTGGGTAGGGTGGAAATTACAGACCTTACTTATTACAAGTCACAGGGACCAAGATGGCTTTGGTTTGGACTGCTTGCCTGTCACATTAGGGTTACAGAGAGCAGTTTCAACGGAAAGTCGAGGTATGCAGTTTATGGGGCAATTATCATGTCACAGGGAAGACAGTGGCAAGCATGGGTGATCCAATGGCTTAACTTTGTCTTTGATGGAGCCCTCCTTTCTTGAGGTCGCTGCCTGAAAGTTTGTTAGCCAAGTATTGAAGATCGAGCTGTATCTGTAGGTATTTCAGGTAGACCATGGTAGATTGCTCTCAGATTCCACTGGCAAGAAGATTGTGCATTTTACTGGAGATTGAAATCAGACTAAACCTTACAATTCATAGAGGACCAGGGAAGTGAAAGGTATTAACTGGGGGTATCATAGATGTTGTAAGTTCAGACGGTTGCCTTTCAGGTATGAGTAGAAACTAAGTGACAGGAAAGAGAAAACAAGAAGTTTTACGTGGGTCCAACTGTGACTGTTCTGATTTCTCCTGAATGGAGATGATTCTTACCTAATTACCCTACAAATTGCAAGACCTAGAATTTATAAGATGCTTATTTATTTTGACTGTGATAAAGGAAAAAATTGCCAAGGAGCTTGATGCCAATGGACATTTGAGTGAAAATGTACCCTGAGTTCAGGTTCAACTCATCCAGCTTTGCTGTATGAAGGAAATTAAATTTTTGCTGACTCTATATAAAGTTTTCACTTTTGAACCAAAAGATAGTTGAAGCAAATGGGCTATGGGTTGGCAGAAGGCCTGGCCATCTCTGTAGCATAATCTGAGGTGACTGTGGACCAAAATTTTATAAAATATTTGAAACAGACCTGGGGGAGAGGAAGAGAAAGAAAGAGGGGCCTGGCACTGGAGCCAGTAGTTTCTCAATGACATGGAGGCCGAGGGGGATGAAAAAGAAATAGGCAAGACTTAGAGTGTCTGTAAAGGAAGAACACAAGAGAAGGAAATATCTTAAAGATGAATACTCAAGAGGTAACAATTCATACACTTGCAGAGAAGATTAGAAAACTATAAAGCAGCCAGGCACAGTGGCTCACACCTGTAATCCCAGCACTTGGGAGGCCGAGGTGGGTGGATCATGAGGTCAGGGGTTCGAGACCAGCCTGACCAACATGGTGAAACCCTGTCTCTACATAAAGAAAAAGGAAAAAAAATTAAAAAAAAAAGGAAAACTATAAAGCAAGCTGATGCAGGGGGGAAGATGGTGACAACTGTGACCTGAATGCATTGTGAATCCTCAATTGAAAATATTCTTGCAAATCTGCATGAGTCAATGTAGAAGTTGGAGAGAGAACACTGTATCTGTATTCCAAGACTGCATTATGACTAGCAAATGGGCACAAGTGACTTGTGGAAATAAGTGATAGCTGGGGCTGACTCTCCTGTCTCTATTCTTGTGAAGTAAAGGAGGAAAGCAGAAGATACTTCTTTCAGTCCTTCTTGCAAGAGAGTTAAGAAAGGGTCTTCATTTTTTTGCCTTGGTGTGAGAGATTGATTATAAATGAATAAGTACAAAATTAAATTGTCATGAATGTAAAATGTGGTCTAAAGAATAATCTCACATTCTCTAAACCTGTGTTTAACTGAGAAGAGTGGGAATGGCCTAATTTTCTGTGACTGAAGGATGTTCTGTAAACTTTTAAAGAAATGCGGAGAGAGGGTGGAAGGATGGGATATTTGCAGGGAGAAAATGGAAGGACAGCTCAGGGTATCGAAGATAAATGCCACCTCTCTGTCAAGGTGCTCAGTGCTGGGCCAAGGGTCTTTGTGTTGAAGGGCTATTCAGCAAGACAATGCCAAAGATAAATTTGCTTCCATAAACTTGAAACTTGATTATCTGCAAACCATCATCAGAAAAGATGTATACATGGTCACATGTTCTACAGAAGCCATTTTACAAAGTGGATGATGGCCCATGGTAAGCCACGGTGCCTGTAATCTCAGCACTTTGGGAGGCTGAGACAGGCGGATCTCTTGAGTCCAGGAGTTCCAGATCAGCCTGAACAACATGGCAAAAGCCGGTCTCTACAAAATAAAGTTAGCCAGGCATGGTGGCACGTGCCTGTAGTCCTAGCTATTCAGGAGGCTGAGGTGGATGAATCGCCTGAGTGTGGGAGGTCAAGGCTGCAGTGGTCCATGATTGCACCACTGTACTCCAGCTTGGGTGCCAGAGTGAGACCTTGTCTCAAAAAAATAAAATGGGTGAGGGGGACATGCTAAGAGCAGGGGTACTGTTAGAAGCAGGGTTACTAATTATGGTCCAGACTGTATCACCAAAAAGGTTTCTTCTGTGGGAATTACATTTTTATTAGTAAGAAAACTTAGAAGTTTCCTTAGTTCCCTCACCCCCCTCACCCCGACTTTATGGAACGCATTAAAATACCTTTTCCTTCTACCTTTTGTTGAGTGAGCAAGGAATTCATTTGTTTGGAGAATTAGGTCACCTAGGCCATTGCTGTCTTGAGTGGGAATTCATTACATGGCAAAATCAAGCAGAAGACAACTCATGTTGGTGCTGTTGCTGTATAGTTTGACTTTTCGGCTAAACACCTACATTATCAGAATGAAAACATGATTTTTGTGTGTTATGCTAATAAGAGCAAAAAGATAATGTCCTCTCAGAACATAGATGCAGGTTTTGGGGAGACTGTGGACATGTCTGCTTCCTGAATCCTGGAAAGATTTATTTAACTGAATAAATTCTCATTAAGTGATAAAGTCAAAGGGAAATGAAGAGCTACTCCACTTTAATAACTACTAAATTAGTCCAAGAAACATTTAACTTGTAGGTCAGGCACTCCCTAGCCCAGTGGCTTTGTAGTATTTTGTTTGTTTTTGGTTTTGGTTGTTTTGTTTTGGCTCAGGAACAGATGAAATAGCATAAAAGACCGAAAGATTATTGACAAAGATCAAAATCCAAAATTAGAGAAGCTTTCATTTCCAATTAAACTCTGTGCAAGTGTTCTGGATGGAGCAAATTAACAATTTAACTTAATGCTTGCCAATGAAGATGGTAGCAAAAGCTGTTACCTTTTTTCTATGATGTACCAGAAACAGCAAGCACTTTGCCCCTTAGAAATTGTGCCCAGAAATAAAACTAATGCTAGGGAGAGTACACTCTATTGAAAGCACTGTGGAGTTAAAACTAGAATGGTTCTATTACCCATAGGAATAAAGATTAAATAGATTAAATGAAGTTGAGAGACTGATACCAACCTTTCTTTGAATTTTATTCTTTAAAACTTGCCTAAAATATGCACATGAGAATTTGATCTAAATGCCTTAGAATAACATTTGTACATTTTAATCAAAACTTTTATGGAAAGGCCTAACTAGGTAACTTTTTGTTTCTTCTTTATCTGTGCATGAAGAGGCAGTGTGTGTAGAGTCTGTGTGTTCCTTGACTTCTAATGAGAGCCATCCATGTTTCAGCTACAGGGTCTGTGAGGAACAAACCAGCTAATTGAGGGCCCGGCTTACAATACAATGTTTATTAAATAAAGACAAACAGTGCATTTCTTTATCTTCTTTTGGAATTTCTGTCTTCTCAGGAGGGCAGAAAGCCAATGGTCAACATTAAGGCTGCTGTAGCTCAGTAAAATGTTTTCCATTCTAAGGATTTTATGGCATATTTATAAACAAAATTGAAGAGACACTGTGGAAACAGGATAGACATTAGAACCTCTGGGTCTGGATTCCAGGTCTGCCGTTTTGCTTACTGTTTTCCTAAGGAGAAAAAGTTAACTTTTCACTTATTCTGGACGGTGTAGGTGTTATGTCTATGTTTTTGTTTTCACCCTGTGCAGCCACCCCAAACTTTTCTATCTCAAATGAGCACAGCTTCTTTACCCAACCCTTTTCTGCTGCCCTAAAATTCTTTGTCATCTATCACTTTGATTCCCAAACTGTATTCTGACAACCACTACCACCTGATCCACCTGAAATGTTTATCAATAGACTTATTCTTGGGGCCCAACCCTCTCCTCCAGAAAACAATTTCACAAGGAAGAGGTACACGAAGAAACCATGGAATTGTCATTCCAGGCCATATTCCACATCCTAGACAATTTTATCTGAATCTCTAGGGGTGGAATCACAGGTCTCCTGCTCTATATAAATATATGCTTTTATAAATGTTTATATATATTTAAAATAAATTGGGTTGAGAATGACTGCTGTAGGGTATTAGATAATTAGTAAATTTTCAGAGTATATTTGTTAAATGTCCTCTGGTTTTCCAGAAATATCATGAATGTAAAATACAGTGTAAAGAATAATCTCACATTCTCTAAACCTGTGTTTAACTGAGAAGAGTGGGAACGGCCTAATTTTCTGTGACTGAAGGATGTTCTGTAAACTTTTAAAGAAGTGTGGAGAGAGGGCGGAAGGATTGGATATTTGCAGGGAGAAAAAGGAAGGACAGCTTAGGGTATCGAAGGTAAATGCCACTTCTCTGTCAAGGTGGTCAGTGCTGGCCAAGGGTCTTTGTGTTGAAGGGCTGTGCAGAGAGACGATGTCAGAATGAGATAAAAAGTTTTCACCTGTGGTTAGGCATTACCTGACCTCTTCATTTAGGGCTGTGGCATTGCTTCGAGCAACTTACTAATGGAAAGGACTATTTGACTTAGAGGCTTGACTTTTTTGTCCTCAGGACTTTGAGTTACCAGTTTATTTTTTTTCAACCCATTTAAGGACATGTATTTTCTTGGCAATAAAGTTCACATTTCCCACAAGATCTGAAATAAATTGTATATGAAAGTGTGCAACCTGTTAATTCTCATTTGCTGAGCTCCTACATCAAAATTCATACTTTTTTTCTACTGAACTACTCCTAACCTTGCTTTCTTATGTATCTAAACCAGTAAAACGTGTCCCTTGCATATAAAAGTATTATATGAGAATATACAAGAAAACAATGCTGGTATGTAGCTTTAAGGATTTATACTATTTCTAAAGTAGATGGCATCAGTGATTAAAGAAATCTCTTTGTAAAATGATTTCTCTTTCTCTTCTTTACCTCCATTCTTACGGACTTCTTTGGGGTGAGCATTTCTATGTCTGAGAGTCATTGTCTTGGCAAGGTGGTGTTCATGAGAATGTCTTATCGCTCAGTTGTGCTGGGACAGAAAATTGTACTGACACTCACTGTGATAGGCAGAATAATGCCTTTCTACAAAGATGCCCACATCTTAATTCTCAGAAGTTGTGAAAATGTTGCCTTACATGGCAAAAGAAATTTTGCACCTACAATTAAATTAATTGGGACAATTACCCTGGATTTTCTAAGTGAGCTCAATCTAATCACATGACTTCTTCAAAGTGCTATAGAAAACTTTTCCTACCTGGAGTCAGAGGGAGATGTGACTATGGAAAAGAGAATCAGAGAGTCTGCAATATGGGAAGGACTTAGCTTCATGTTTCTGGCTTTGGTTAAAGATGGAGGAAGGGGCTCCAAGCCAAGCAATGCCAGCAGCCCCTAGAAGCTTCAAAAACCGAGACTCTTTCCTAGAGCTTCCAGAAAGAGACACAGCCTAGTGAGACCCATGTCAGATTTCTGACCTTCAGAACTATAAGATAATACGTGTGTGTATGTTAAAGCCACTAAGTCAATGGCAATTTGTTGCAGCAGCTGTAGAAAACTAATTCATCCACTGTCATGGATTGGGGGGTCTGAGGTCTGAGTCCTGGTGTTTTTTCTAGTAGCAAGCTTTGCTCTGAGTTTTTCTACCCTGTAAGCCAAATTCACAGGTCTGTATTTATAAACAGTGGGCTTATTGAGTAATACAGATGAGAAAAATTTTAAGGACAATGTATGTGGTAGTGCTGACAGTCAAAACAAGCATTCTGAAAACTACATTATCGGAAAACTGAAAATAGTTCATCTCTGTTTCAATTGAGTGTTCATCGCCTTAAGAAAGCACATTCTACATTTACTCAGCAGACCAGGATGAAATTGGAGTGGGAGGATTGTCTGAAACTATGTTTACCTAAAACACAATTTTGCCAAATCAACTTTTTAAGAGTTCAGTAAAACAACATTTGATTGTTTTTAAATAATGTCAGAATAAATGGACTATATTAACATTTAAAATAGGTATATTTTAAGTTTCTAAGCTAGCTACCGATTCATATATGATTTTTTGTTAACCTCAGTCTATTTATAAGCTTCAGTATCCTTGGGTGGCTGTGATTTTTGATGCTTATTTCTAATATATTGAAATGTTACCTTTGAACTGCGAGCTAGCATTTTAAGATAAACTGGGGATATGGGCAGTTTGATATTCAGAAATACCATGGAAGATGGAATTGCTGTGTTAAAGCAGGGTGGGGTCTGGAGCTGGGTGGGGTGGGAGCAGGTGAGCTGTCTGGAGGGTTCCTCAGGGCAGCAGCTCCTGCTAAGGGAAGGAACTGGGCCTTATGAATTCAGATGTCTGTATTTATAAACGATGGACTTCTCGAATAAAGCCATTACGCAATAGCATGATTATCCCCAGAGAAGATGGGGTGGTGTTCTGGATGGCAGCACAACGTATGTGCTGCAACAGCCAAAGTTTTGAAGAACAGTGAGATGCCACAGAGCAGTAATCATGACACAGTGCGTATATACAACATATACGCATATACGTAGATTTATAGCACAAAGGCATATTAATTGGTAAACACAGCCTGTACATTTGTAAAAAAAAATAAAAAATTAGAAAGTATTTATGATTCTACTACTCGGAGTCTCGACTATGTTTTTGGAAGTCTTCTAGTCTTCTCCTTTTGCTTTGCACCCAGATTCCTTACAGAATCACTCTAGCTTACTAAAAGACAATTTGTTATCATTGTCAAGATCGTGGTTTTTAAAGTCAGACAGCTCTGGGTAGAGTCAAGGCTTTGCTATGTTATAGGAAGCAAGTTATTTAACCTTGCTGAGACTTGTTCAACCACACAAGGAAGGTGATACAAGTAACACAGTGTTGTCCTGAGGATAAAAGAGAATACCATGATTTTTAATCCTCACTGAGTGTTAGGATCATCCAGGATCTTTGAAAAATTCCAATATGTGCATCCCACCTCCCCAGAGGGCCAGATATAATTGTGCTGCCATGGCTTGGTGGGTTTATTTTTGTTGTTGTTTTTAATGATTTATCTGGGTCACTATGATGCAGCCAGGAGGACTGAGAAGCTCTGCAATAATGTTTGCAAAGCTCTTGATACTTAAAGCTCAGGAAGACATTAGCATCATTACTGTTCTTTGTTTCTTAATAAAAATGGATTAATAAAACCCAATATTACCTGCTTTTCTTTTCTCACTTCCCTAGCATCTATGAGCTCTAGAAAAAGCCTACCCCACTCTCCTTTAGTGGTAGGGTCAAATCAACTAATTTGATTCAGCTTTCACTGACAAATATGCAGCTGCCTTGTTTATCAGTTTCCAAGGCTGGAGGGTATTCAGTAGTATCTTTGTATTCCAATTTAGTTAATTAGCCACACACTAGAAATTTAGATCATTGTCAGTATTGTGCTAAAGAATATCATGAATCAGCTTGTACATACAAATATCTTTATAGCTGTTCAACTATTTCCTTAGGATAAGTTCTTAGAGAAACTGCTGGCTCAGAAGGTACATACACTTCGGAGGTTTTTCAACATTGTCAAATTGCTCTCCTTAATGGAGTGATCAATATCATTTCAGATGTGTTAGGGCTACAAATAAGAAAAAACTTAGTTCGAATTGACTTAAACAATAAAGGAGATTGATTGGCTTATGTAACTGGCCAGTCTAGAGATTAAGTGAATTTCAGAACTAGTTTGATTCAGCATTTCAACAATACTGTCAATGATCCGTCTACATCACTTCATTTTGTCCCTTAACCCTATTCAGTACCAGCTTTTTCTATAGACAAAACAGGGCTGCCAACAATTCCTGGGGCTGCATGCTTCCTAATGCATATAAACAGGGAGAGAAGGCAGCTTCTTAAACTCTCACTGTAAGGCAAGGAAGTTGTTTTCTTCAAAGTTCCAGGAAATCATGCCTTACTTCTGAGTGGTCTGGTTTTGGTTGATCAGGGATGAGAACATGCTGTTTAGTTTACCCCTGAGTTGTTGATTAGCTTATGCCTGAGTTACACACTCTAGCTCTAAAGGGGTAGGCTTCTTCCAGAGCTCATAGATGGCAGGGGAGATGTTCCAATGTGCTGAAGGAAGGGGAATGTGCCGTGAGAAAGCAACCCCAATGCCCATGATGAGCAAAATTTGAGAAAATTAAAGCTTGCTGCTACCTGCAAAGTTGAGGAGAAGGGAAGAAAGTGAGTTGGTGAGAAATAAGCCTTAGCATTATGTTATGAGTCTACCATAGGCAACTTAAAGGCATTCCCACAGCTGTAGGGGCCAATCAGTTGCATGTCCTCTGCCTAAGACATAACCCACTCAGCATGGTTTCATCCACACAAATCTGGTGAGTTTAAAGAGTAGTAGGTTCAGTATCACAGGGCTATTGAGTTAATCCGCAGCCAAAATGAGCAACTTCAGTTTCCGTAACAATTTTCTGTAACATTTTATCTCAAGTAAACAAATACACAATTTCTTATTGCAAACGTACGTATCAATCTTAAGTAACCATTGCTTTTGCAAGTCTTGTTTTCTATTAACTGATAGTCAATCTAGGTGGAGTGTCTTAGAATTAAGATCATGACTATGGTTAAATTTTAAAAGCCCTTTGCTCTACCTGGCTATTTGCTTAAAATGTTTTATGTATTTCACCTGCTTAAGAACAGTGCAACACTTTTATCGGTAGTAGCTGTCAATACCTATTTCTACAAGGATGCAATATTTTTAGGAAGGAGATATTTATTTTCAGACAATAAAATAATGTGAGGGAAAAAAAGAAAAATATTTATACTAATATAAGAGGGTTCAATAGACTGAAGTCAGGTAGAACAGGAAGCAATATCTCTTATGAAAATTTCTTGATGATTACAGCCCTGAAAATCCTTTTTTCCTTGAAATACCATAACGCAATGTTTCTCAAACAGGATTCTGTGCATGAGACTCCTTTGAAAGGATTGTTAAGCACAGATTGCCAGGCACCACCCCCAGAGTTTTGATTTCAGCTGAACTGTTAGAAATTTGCATTTCTAACAAGTTCCCAGGTGAAGCTGTTGTTGTCCATCCTGGGACCACCCTTTGAGAAACACTGACACAGTGCATGAACACTTTTGCATCATAAAGTAGTTGCAAGTGAAAGCTTTGGAGTTGGAGGCTCCTGCATTTGAGTCCAGCTTCTTACCAGCTCTGAGGCCTTAGAAAGATTCCTTAACCTCTAAGCCTTAGTTTTCCTAACATTGAAATGGGGAGTAACAATAATACCTCTCTTATCCTGTTGTTGTCAGAATATGGACATACATATTCTTTCAGCCCAACTCAAGTGTCACGTGTGCAGGGTAGTTTTCCTCACATCTGTTACTACCTCAGTTTCCTTTCTTACATGCTCAAGCACAGCCAGATTCTTTTAAGGGCACTCATTCACGATTCTGTGCATTTGTTAGTAGGATTAATTTTATGAATCCATCTTCCGCAACCAAAATATGGGCTTTGTGAGACCAGGGATCAGTCCTGTTTTTCTTTTTTAAAAGCTAATTATCGTATCTTCAGTGCCACCCAGCCATGGACCAAGATGTGCTTTACATATATTTTTGAATAAATAAAACTTGTAAAGCAATCAATACATTTCCTGAAATACAGTACGCATTTAGCTCCTTGTGAAAAGTGTAAAATTATAGTCGTACATTTAATTGCTTCAGGGATATTCATCATCTGTTCTTATTCTCCCAACCCACAATCTAATCTCTGTCTCTAGAAGTAGGGAAATACAATGTTTTGTGTGGGTTTGTGTGTGAAACTGGTTTGTAAATGGTAAAGTGTTCTATAAATACCCTGTGTGGTTGATTATGAGAACCTTCTAATGACTGTTGCAGGGTTAAGCAGGCAGTTGGCTCTCCATCAATGCCTATGATTGGATACATTTTCTCATTAAGACACATAGTTGAAGAATACCTGTATCTATCAGCCTCAAAACTGAAACCCTTCTCACTTTGTTGGACTTTGAATACAGGCATTAGGAAAGGTCATGTGTTGATTTACTTTAAAGGCACTGCCTATGTGGCCAGGTTCTAATTGGGTTCCATTTTATCATGAGAGTGATCTTACGGCGTTTCCTCAGGGTGCTACTGGTCTAGCAATTCTCTTTGATAAGATTCTGGTTTGCTACAGCTCTTTCAAATCTCGACCCAGAGGAGTCTGGGATAGGGAAATATTAACATTTAGATTCATTTCTCACGGCAGTTGTATAATTGAATTTCTCTCTTACCAACCCATTTTAAACGGGTGTAACTATCACTGTCTCCAGTGGACCTCTTAAATAGAAAGCATTGGTGGGATAATGTCTACTAAAAAGGATTGTATCAATTCAGTCTACCCTCAGCATTCTGCACAAAAACTTTGCAATATTCAGCAGCACTGAAGTACATTTGTAAAGGTGTCAGTATTTCTATTCCAGGGACCTTTAAAGATCATTTAGTCCCTCTAGGTCTCTAAGTGGAACAATTGCTTGGCCAGGTCAGAAATGTAATTGTCATGATATGTAAAAGACAAGTTTTCCTTATTTCTGCTTACAACCTTTCTGTCAAAATCCAATATGTATTTAATTGTTCAAATGATGCTCTCTACAAGAGATGGTTTGGGGGAATTTGGGGATTTCTAGTTTATTAGATACATTCTGTAATACACAGTTGAAACTCATTTATATAAAATTTGTATGAATTTTGTTCCAGATATCTAAGTATAAAAACATATTCATTTCTTTATAGTAAATTGAATTAAACTCTGAGAACCAACCTTCCAGCTGCCAAGTTTTGGGATACCTTCCTCCTTCCTACTTTCTCAAAAATCAGGGTATATTGTGTTTTTATGGGGCATGGGTAAAAAGCATCCACAAAGTTCAATCTATTATGGGGCTCACTATCCAAACTTGATAGTCTATGTGGGGAAGGATGAGTTTGTCACTGTGTACTGACTGTGGGCCTGGTAACACTTTATGACAGCACTAAGCCATGATGGAAGAGGCACTAAAATGCTAACAGAAGAGTAGATTCTTTCCTCAAGTTCATCTGATGGTATTGCTTGTCAGTTTAAGACACATAACTGTTGATGTACAACTTGAGCACGCAGTGACAGTCAGATGTTAGAGCACAGGGACAGCTGAAGCACTTTAAGAGCAAGGCCGTGAGAAGTAGTCAGAGTGCCACTTTTCTGAAGTCTTTGCTCCTCCACCAGAGCAACCGGGTGGGCCTTACCTATCCAGTGGCTAGCTGGCTGCCTCCACCCATTCTGCCTCTCTGCTCCACCCATTCTGTCTCTCTGCTCCACCCTAACCTTCACTAGCATCTAGTGGAGGAGCTGTCATATCAGAAAGTACAAGTCATCATGCATGTGCAGCCTTCTTCTCTTATGGAAATGTAATCCTCACAAGAAAATCCCAAAGCTGCTTGCTTCTTCCATTGGAAGAAGCTCCCTCAAGAATCCAGCCTACACTACACATTTGTAGTTGTCCCCCATTGAACATTTATACCATTGCCATCAGCTCCTGATTTCTATTTGGAGGTTCATGTTCCAGGGAACCTGACCAATCCCTTAAAAAATCCCACCCATTGAATGAGGGGAACTGATGTTGCTTGTTACTTGATGCAAGGCTTCTGGTGGGCAGAAGGTATTCTTAATTCTCCTAATCCAGCCTGTCTTAGGCAGGCCCTGTGCATTAAACCTCAGAGTGGGGCTTTCTCAGTGTCCCTGTTCCTCCCATCAGGGCTGCTAAACTCTGCCTTGTGTGAGAGCCTGTTTCCTGCCTCTCCTGTAATGGAGGATTCTAGACCTGATTGAGTCCCTTAGACCTCCTTCAGTGGAAGGTGGCTTTGGGCTGGGACTACTGAGAAGTGAAAGGGTTTCCTATGCAGATAGCTTTTATTTTTCCTCTAGGATTACTTATTTTTATCAGATTGGGAAAAAAGTCTAAAGGTTTAACAATATAATTGCTTTTTGGTGAGGTTATGCCAAAAATAGGCCTTAATCTTACATCGCTGGACACACAGCTAAAATGTCCAACTGCCATAGAGGGGGAACTCAGTGTCAAGGTAAAATACATATTATCATAATGCCAAACCTATGAATCTATTTCTAAAATACCTTGAAACAATTATGAAACATATGTGCAAGATCTTTTCTCATGATACTTTTAAAACAAAAGAGTTGAATTATCCATTAACAAAGAACTGATTGAATAAATAACGTATTTATACAATAAAGTCAGCAAAAGAAATTGAAGAAGACAACTATGTGTAAATAGGAGGTCATCTTTATGCTATTTTGGGAAATGGAAAAACATGGTATAGAAAGGTAGGTAGGTAGGTAAATGTTAATTTGATGTGTCAACATGGCTAGGTTATGTGCCCAGTTGTTTGGTGAAACACTAATTTAGAATTGTTGTGAAGATATTTTGTAAGCATAACATTTACAGTCAGCTGAATTGCATCTCAGCCTTTTGGCTAAGAACAAATTTAGTACAATCAGTTGGCTTTAAGTACAGCGTATTACCTTGTATAGTGTGGGTGGTCACACTATATATCAATCAGTTTATGATCTCGAGCAAAATTTGAAGTTTCCTGGAGAAGAAGGCCTTCTTCCTCAAGACTGAAGCATAGAAATTCTGCCTGAATTTTCAACTTGCTTGCCTGTCCTACAAACTTTGAGCTTGCCAGCTCCACAATCAAGTTGAGCCAATTCCTTAACATCCCAAAACCTCAATCTCTTTCTCTTGTTTCATATTGGCTCTGTTTCTCCAGAGAACCTTGACTGATACAGCAGAAAAATAGATGCTATAGTGATGTAGCATGCTGCCTTTTGTGTATAACACGAAATATCAGAGGGAGAAACTAGAAACTACCCAAAAAAATCAGCTGTAGGAAGCAATTGGAACAGAGAAAGGAAAAATGAAAGTAAGACTTATTAGAGTACATTCCACATAGTTATTTAATAAACTTGTTTTTCTATTGTTTATTTGCTATTGAAATCAACTTGTTTTTCTACAATTTTTTTTTTTTTCATTTTGGAACCAGGTCAAGTTTTATCTCATGAGTTTAACGTTCTTTTGTTTTAAAATATCGCTATGTAGGTTTTTTTTTTTTTTACTTTTATGAAAATGGAATCATACCTCGGAGGAAAAGTTATCAGAAGGAAAAAAACATTTGTCAGACATAAAACAAGTTTCTATTCCTGAGATGCATCCATGTTGGTATGTCTTTTTTCCCATTGCTAGATAGTATTGCATTGTGTGAATATACCACAATCTGTAAAATTTCTTGATTATACCTTTTTTCTTAGTGCCAAAGCCAGTTCTGAATGATTATACTTCTATAAAAATTCTTGTGCAGCTCCTACTGCACAAGGGCAAGAATCTGTAAGGTATTTGTCTAAAAGCACAAAAGCAGAATTGTGTAGGGATGAGGGGCTTTGAGCACCTTCAACTTACTGGGTGATGCCTGTTTGTTTTTCCAAATCGCACCCCTTGCGAGGAGTAGGTGAGGTGAGTTCATATTGGTCCACATTCTTAGCAACATCTGTTATTGACATCTTTTCTAAATTCTGATGACCTGATGGTTACAAAATGGTTGAATTGTAAATTTCAGTGATTTATTATTTGTCTCTAGGCATACCTTTAGTAACTTTAAATATTTTTTTCCAAAATCTTTATCTCTAGTTTTAAATGGTTGTCTTTGTTCTTAAATTGTCCTAGACTTACTTTTATATTGTTTTTTAAATTTTCTTTTATCTAAACTCCTTGGTTGTAGCCATCCTATTGTGTCTATTAATTTTCATACTAGAGGATTTCCTTTTGTATTTTATAATTTTTTATTGCCTGCTCATTTCAGTGGTATTGTATCTGATAGAATCCTGTACAGCCAAAGGTGCTATGTGGTTTCTGTTTTGTTTTTGAAACGAGATGTCACTCTGCTACCCAGGTTAGAGTATAGTGGCATGATCACGGCTCACTGCAGCCTTCAACTCCTGGGCTCAAGAGATCCTCCTGCCTCAGCCTCCCAGTAAGCTGGGACTATCGACACTCATCATTATGCCCAACTATTTTTTAAAATAAAAATTTTATAGAGATGGGGTCTTGCTATGTTGCCTAGGCTAGTCTTAAACTTCTGGGCTCAAGTTACCCTCCTGCCTCAGCCTCCCAAAGTGTGGGATTACAGGCATGAGTCACTATGCCTAGTGCTATGTTCTTTTTCCAGGGTGCTTTTTCATCAGCTTCCAATGGACACTTCAAGAACTTCAGCAGCTTAGGACCACATTGACATCTGATAATTTGAGTTGAGGGATTAGGAACTATTTGTGTAAGTTTCAATCTCAAATCCATGTGAAGCCTAAGTATATGGTTAGCATTTTTCATGGAGAGTGTGTCTTTGTCCAAATCCGTATCCCAGGTTAAGAAATCAATTTTTAATTGCTTTCTTGTGATAATTTTTTTTTCTATTTCACCTTCTGATGAGAAAGCACTGTAAGCATCTTAGCTTTACATGGTTGTCTCCATTCCGACTTCTTGCTTCACTTAGGTCCAGGGACCACTCTTCTGTCTCTGGGCAGTAAAACTCAAGCCTCTAATTACCATGATTGACAGCACCCCTGCTATTAGGCCAGCCACAGCCTCATCACAGAGGAATCTGTTTCTTCTTCATGTTAGGCCCTATGATACGCTTTTGTCTATTGTCTTAGGTATGCATGTGATGCGAGGTTAGTTATATTTTATGTAGCATTTCTAGATGCTTGTAGTGAAAATATTATGAGTTATCTAGCATTTCATATGCTCAGACTTACTGTCTCTTTAATGCTCCAGTTTATTTACTTATGTTTAGTTTTTCTTTTTTCTTTTTGCAACTGAAATATCCTAACTCATACTTAGCCACGTTAGCATATTCAGTCTGTAAGCTCTCATGTTCTTCTGTCCACTAGGCTCACTCAGCTTTGCATTATATACACACTATTAGATGTCTAGTATTAAGAACACAAACATTCTCCCTGACTCTGACCTGAAGGAAGCCAGGGTCTCTGGGATCTAAAGCCCTTCTTAAGAAGGAGAATGGAAAAGGTGGGAGAAACAGATTTCCTTTTTTCTCCCCCCTCATTTGTTATAGCAGAAAGTATCATAAATCCATGTCAATAAATGATCCTCTACAAACTTGTTGGTATTAATCAGAGGCAAATTTGTTCCAAATAATGTTACACATGTGTGTGCACAAATGCCACACACACATACACACACACACCACAGACATATAGGCTTTAAAGAGCAGGGTTAGACAAATTAGTATACTTCTGATAAATAATAAAGCTTTGATGCCAAAGCTGCTCTAATGCCACAGAAAAAGAAGAAAAAAGTGTTCATTTGAGCATATATTGTTTACCTAGAAGTGTCCCAAGTCCATCCTCAGAAGCAGCCCTGGAAGACTTTTGATCTCAATTAAAAAATAATCTTAAAATCCATTCCTTTAAAAATTATGAAGCTGGAATTATATATTATTTCAAATTACTTACCTGGTATTTTTATTGTGCTTTTTTTTATGCCGAGTGTTTTCTAAATATTGTAGATATAAAATATGCAATTAAAATGCTCATTTCTTTATAAACTTTACAGTTTTTTAAAAATCAAAGAGTGTAATACTTGAATAAATCACATTCTTTTTTATTCAGGGAGTAAAGAGAAGTACTGGACAATTAATATAAAAAAAATTTAACCCTGTAATTTATCTAGTGAAAGGTACATGAAAATAGATCATTGATTAAATTTAAAACCCAATAATGAAATGTCCCAAAATGATGAGTTTCCCAAATCCAAATGTATAATGTGAACTTTACAGTCAGGAAAGGCTTTGTTTTGTTTTTACCCATTTCCTTTTGCTGTGTATGTATTACTTTTGCCATGTTTTTGGTGAAAATTATTACTAAAACTTTCCACACAGACATTTCCCCTCTTTAAGAGCAAAATTCTGCCTTCAGCAATAGAATTCTTATATTCTCCTCCTTTTTATGTATGTATTTAGACATTAACTAAACTCATAATACTTCCATCGGGCAATATTATAGGACATTATGCTAGAGATTGTATGCAAGAAATATTTTTTCCAAGAAAATTGTAGCACTGAAATTTCCATATTTACTTAAAAACTCCCTTTCAATAATAATGCTTGATTCTTTTGTCTCTATACGTACTCTAAAAAAGAAAAATATAAACACTCACTTATCAAGAGGTCATTTAAAAAATATATCCCAGTGTCTGATGTTCAGTAGCGAAGCCAACTTTTTTAAAAAGCAAAATAAAGGATGTTTAATAACCAAAAAATGCATTATCTTTAGCACTTTTTAAAAACACACAATTTTCAGAACACTGGTTGATTTTATTGCCCACAGTAAATTAAATACAACAAATGCACAAGTTGTGACTAGAATTTGACACACTCAAATTCACAAGAGATGGCTGATGAATAAAAAAATCAAGAACAATGACTTGAGTCATTTAAATTAAGAGTAAGGGCAAAAGATTGTCTTCATAGTTTTTTTTTTTTTTAAGTTTTGAGAGTAACTCCTATAATATGTTTCAGTTCTCAGTTATTACTGCTGTTAAGACCATCTCTGAATTCCTACTTCTCTTCCACCACTACCACCTTAAAATTAGTTCCCTTGTGATAGCATTGATCACACTGTGTCATAATTTTCTCATTATTTGCAGTTACTACTACTAATTTCCAAGCAAGTTCGTGACATTATTTTTAATGTGGCTTTCTTAGTCTGGAACAATGTCTATTACAATAAATGTCTGAAAAGAATGAAAGTATTGTCACTGGTGTTTGTCACATCTATGACTGGAATTAATAATTAACTGAAATAAGAAACTTTCAGAACTAAATGATAACTTGGGAAAATTAGTTTATTCATTCACATATATGGATGAGGAAATTAAAGTCCAGGGAAGGAAAATGATTCAACCTAAAATAGGTGGTACATGACATACTTAAGTGAGAAAAAGTATCATCTGAATCTTATTTTTGGCTATTTCTATGACCTGATGTGGTTGTTAAAGATGACAACAAATTGAGTTTTTACTGTAAACCAGGCACTATTGGCTGAAAAAAATACCTGTTTAAGACTCATTTAGTCTTACACACCCTGATGAAGTTGGCACAAATATTATCCACACTGTTTGAGGCTCATAGCAGTTGAGAAGCTTGTCAAGAAATGGAAGCAGTGTTTGCATCTCTAACTCCAGAATCCCAACTCTTCACTCCCACCCCAGCCCATCCTTTAGGTTCAGTCTCCTGTTATAAAGGTGAGCCACATGTGAGTCCACTGGGCTGATTTTTTAAATAGCTATTGGTTCATGACTGCAAGTCAAAATTCCTGAATAAATAGAGATTTAATTCGAAGTAAAAAAACGAAGAGAGGATTACTTCAGTGGTGGTAAAAACTTGAAAAACATTGATTTTTGATAGGACATTAAGTACTTAACAAAATAAAATCTATGAATATAAAAATAATATATCTACTTTGGACCATCAAACTCAAAACCATGCATGAAAGAATATTTCCCACATAAAATACTTTTGAATATTTGGATTATACTTAATTGTGAAGCTGATAAAACTTTGAATATGTCTGCCTTAAGTTTTTGTTAGCAGTTTGTACAAAGAAAAAAGAATCCCGAGGTAGTGAGAGGTATTAGGCATTGGGATAATTGTAGAAGAATCTATGTAGCTGTCTGGCTTGTGCCTCGTTAGCGAATGGCAGGCAGCTGAAGACAAGAGCAGGTTACCCTGCATCTGCAGGCATGAAACCTATCCTTAGGCCTCTGAAATGAACATGGCAGTGGCATGTGTGGCATATGCATAGAAGGAAGTAAGGGCTATATCACTGTTGTATCCATTTCATTGTAATAAAACTAGTCATTGTAGAATCAACCTAGATGGCCATCAATGGTGGATGGAGAAAATGTGGTACATATACACCATGGAATACTATGCAGCCGTAAAAAAGAATGAAATCATGTCTTTTGCTGGACATGATTTCCATCCATGGATGAAAGCTGGAGGCTATTATTATCCTAAGTGAATTAATACAAGAATAGAAAACCAAGTGCTGGATGTTCTCAATTTGAGTAGGAGCTAAACATTGGGTACACAAAAACACAAGATGGGAATAATAGATAATAGGGACGCCAAAAGGGAAGAAGTGGGGCAAAGCCTGAAAAACTACCTATTTGGTATTATGCTTACTACCTGGGTGATGAGCTCAATTGTATTTCAAATATCAGCACCATGCAATATACTCATGTACGTAGGAAACCTGTACATGTACCCCGGAATCTAAAAATAAAAATTGAAGTTATAAAAAAAATAAAAATATAGTCAAGAATACTTCTCCAAGTGACGCTATTAATGTACTAATACTAAAAAGATAGTAAGAGCTAGTTCTTATTGGGAACTCATTAGGGTACATGACTTTATTTAATCCTCAGGTCAGCTTATGAGATAAACAACACAATCATCCCCATTTTACCACTAATGAAACTGAAATTCAGATTAATGTGCCTAAAATCATACAGCTATTTATTTTCTCTCTAGAATTTGGGTTGTAGCGATCATCTTGTTTTAGTGATGCAGTAAAGATGTTTTCCTTTTGCATCAAGAAAAAGCAACCATTCTCAACTGGGAGAAAAAAGGGTGGTCCAGTAGAAATAATTTAAAGAGAAAAATGATACTGTAGTGTTAATTTGTCACTCAGTTGCATTCACAAGAGAATATATTCTTTCGATGATCTCCCCAAAGAGTTTGTAAGTTCTCATGTTGTATTCTAAATAACTGTGGCCTGTCATATTCCTCAGTAGAGTGAACTACAGAAAAGGTCCTGACACGAAATCTTTGTACTATATTAGCCAGTTACACTCCCACAGAAAATGGGAGAAGAAAATAGTTAAGATAACTAAGGTATTCATGAAAAGTGCAGGCCTCCTGGTTTCTGAGATGATTCAAAATGATGATGACACCACTAAAAGCCATAGGAACTTTACAGATGTGTTTGCGTTATTTTATGCAGAGTATTGGGGAGCATGGTTGGACCAGAGCTGCTGGATCAAGCCCTTCATGCATACATGCATAGCCAATTATGCTTGGACAGTGCAAAGGCCGGCACACTGTTGCTACTTATGGATGAAAATCATTTTGTGGTTTGTTAGTGGCTCTGTAGAATAGGTTTCTAGAAGTGAAACTGCTGAGTAAAACGGATTTTCAATGCAGTTTTAATATTGCCAAATTGCCTCCCCACAAACAGCATTCTAGTTTTTTATCCCATCAACAGCCAATAGAACAGAAAGCAAAATAGTTGAGGATTAATTCAGTGGCATATATGCTATGTTCTAGATACTACTTCTCAAATCCATGCCCATTTTTTTGAGGATCTCTTCTCTTTAAGTATGCTGGAATTCTTGATTCTCCTCAGAATTGTAGCTCGTTTATTTTGTTGCTTGGCTAGTATCCTGGCATGCTAAAAAGGCTTTTGTCAAATGTCAGCAGTCATAGACTATCGCTTTTTTTCTCATCCTGCAATTAGCAAATTTGCTGGCAGCCTTCATTGTTCTGTTTTGAGAAAGATTGTCTGTTACAGAAATTGTAGCAGCATTTATAATTATAGGCCAGGAATTAGGGTTATTATTTACTCTGTTGGATTTAGAAATTCCTGTGTGAATTCGTGCATGTTCTTTAGTTGCTGCTTTTCTATGGTATAAAATATTTTTTTCAAGTCTGTACTCTGTTGATTTATTTTGTAGGAAAACAATGACAAAAAGAACCGCACTTAAAGATATAAAGTAAGATTTTTTTCTCACCAATTAGACCAATTTCAGCTAAGATGTACTGAACATCTCCTGTAAGCTGATGAATATGGACATCTCAAGATGAGAGACCCTTGTCCTTACCATCAAGGAAATTAGCAGGAAACACAAATGTTTAAACCAATAATTATTATGTGTAGATTTTAAAAAATGAGTAGCAAAGACAAATAACTACTCCTCAATTAGGAGCTGCAGAATAAAAATTATTTTAAGCATACGCAAAGAATTTGAGACATGTAAGAGTTACACACATCGTATTAGGGAAAAAGACAGGTGGTGGCTGGTGCCTGTCTGAGTTTTTTGATGTGCAACAAATTATCAGAAACTTAGTGGCTTAAAACAACATTCATTTATTACCTGAGCTTTTGTGGGTCAGAAGTCTAGGGATGACTTACCTGGGTTCTTTGTTCAGGTTATCACAAGGCTAAACATAAGGATCAGTCAGCCTGCTTCCTTGCGTGAAGCTTGGGGTCATCTTCCATGCTTATATGGCTGCTGGGTTAGAAAGTTACAGAATCCGCCCACATTCGAGGGGAGAAGGTTGAAGAAGGGGATGAGTCACATGGGTAATTTTAGAACCCTGCCTATGAAAGTAGGTAGATTTAAGCAGCAACAGGGACTGAACTCTCAGAACCCTTGTTCAGTATTCTAAGGGTCATGGATTCTTTCCTGCAGATAATGTTGGTTTATTGTTAGGTTTTAATCCAAGGAGGCATGCAATTTAGTAGAATAAAAGATAATTTCTCTGGCTGTGTGAAGAATGGTTTGACAGTTGTGCTGGATGAACTACAATTAGGAGTTGACTAAATAAGTCAGTAGGATTGCCTCAAGACTGTAGCATTGGCAGTGACCAGAAAGACTGTCAGGAGGGACAAATGCTAGAAATACTTAGAAAGAAGAACGAAACAGTAATGAGTGAGTGTTTGGATATGCTGGCCAATACCATAACTGCATTTAGCTGCTCTTTCTCAACCAAGATTTGCCTCTAAGGAGACAAAAGGGATATGAAACACAGCCTGCAAAGAATGTAAGTATGAAATAATGTTAGCATTTTACAGCAATTGAAGAAAAGCTAAGAGTTTAATTAGGTTGTGTTTATGTAGCAGTCTACATTCTCAAAGCAATCTTTATGTATGGGTAAGCTATATGTATGCTTACATTGTTAAGTTGTGACAGTAAGTAGATGATTTGAGAACTTTTTACATCAATAAAATGTCAAGTTACGTCAAGTTACGTCAAGTTACAACTCTTAAGTGGCAAGAAAAGAACCAAGGAACTTTATTACATCCTTTGTTCAGATTCATCAGTTTTCATTTTGCCCATTTACTTCATCATTCACTCTCTTTATATAGATACAGAGGTGTACATACAGTTTTTAAGCATTTGAGAGTAATTTGCAGACATCATGCCTACTTATCCCTACATATTTGTGTCTGTTTCCTAAAAACAAGGTTTCGGTTTGCTAATGTTTTGTGAAAGATTTTCATCTATGTTTATAAGGAATGGTTGTTTGGTACCTTCTTTTTAATTCCTCTGTTAGCTTTTTGTATCAAGGTATACTGTCTTCATAAAGTGAATTAGAAGGGATTCTCTTCTCTGTTTTACAAACGTATATAAGATAGGTATTCTTCTTTAAAAGTTTCATAGCACTCACCAGTTATATTATCTGGGCCTAGAATTTTCTTCTGAAGAAGACTTTTAATAATGAATTGGATTTCTCTGCTAGACAAAAGGCTCTTCAGATTTTGTTTCTTGTTTGTATTTTATCAGTTATGATTTTCAAAGACTTTATCCTTTGCATTTTTGTTGAATTAATTGGCATTTCTCTTCCCTTATTATCTTATTCTAAGTTTCTGTCTTGAAATAATTTCGGACGTGAAATTTATAAAAATAATGCAAATAATGCCTGTATATATTCACTCAGATTCCCCAAATGTTAACATTTTAACCCAATTACTTTGGTCTTTCTTTCCTCTGCTTTTTATACACAGATATTTATAAAATATAATATATAATAGGATGTAATACATTTCTGAACTCAATACTCTGTCCTAAATTACAGCTATAACAGCCCTTTATCTCTAAATACAATAGTATATATTTCTTAAAAAAAGGATGTTCTCTTTCATAACCACAGTATAATTTTCAAAATCAGGAAAGTAACACTGTTACAATACTATTACCCAAAAAACAGAACTTACTCAAATTTTACCAATTTTTTTCACTAAATATCATTCATAGTAAAAGAAATACAAAATCCCTGATTCAGGTTCCAATTCAAGCTCACATATTTAGTTATCAAATCTCTCTAATTTCCTTTAATCTAGACTATAATCACGTGTCACATAAGGGTGTTTTGACAGCAGGTACAACATTGGTCTCATAAGATTATAATACTACAGTTTCAATGTACTTTTCTACATTTAGAAACATAAATGCTTACCACTGTGCTACAATTGCCTGCAGTATTCAGTACAGTAACACGATGTACAGGTTTGTAGCCTTGGGAAATAGGTTATACCAAGCAGTCTAGTAGGTATGTAGGTAGTTTTATCATCTAGGTTTGTGTACGTACACTCTGTGATGTCTGCACGACAACAAAAATCGTACATTTCTCAGAACATACCCCTGTCAGGAAGTGATGTATGAAGGTAGTCCCTTAGTCTTTATTGTCTTTCATGAATATTTTGAAAGCTGTTCATTTTATAGAATGCCCCTCAATTTATATCTTTTTAAAAATATTCTTCTCATATATTATTTTTTATCAGATTAGAGTTACAAATTTTTGTGAAGACTATTATAGAAATGATGTGTCCTTTTCAATAAATCAGTAGGCATATGATGTCCATTGGACCCATTCATGGTGGCATTAATGTTGATCACTCAGTTTTATTAATGTCTATAAATTTTCTTCATAAAGTTAATAATCTTTTGTGTGATTAACAAAAATATTTTGCGACTGTTAAAATGTCTTGTTTCTCATCAAACTTTTATCTATTAGTTTTAGCACTGATCAATGATACTAGTGAAACAGTTATTACTATGGTGTTTTACAAACAATGACTTTTATATCTCATCACTCTCCCTACATTTTAGTTGCATTGTATTATGAGTTTTTGTATCTCCCCATTAATTTCCTCATTTATTTTCTTATGTGAGCATGGTCTCATGGATTTTTTTATTTTATTGGATGATATCTATTTATATAGTTACTAATTGTTTTTGCACATGTGTTCTGAATTTGGTATCTTTGAACTAGGTTCTGTGTACTTTGACATGTCCTAATCATTTTTTGAGTACGTCCTTACCTCTGGCATGTTCCAAGTGCATGTTGTACTTTGGCCTAACCCTGGAGTTAGCCTTTCCTCTGGGGAAACTTGAATACTTCAGTTGAGGATGGTATTTAAAAATCATGTGTGTGTTTGCTACTGGGTGTCATTGCTTGTAAGCCCCATAAGTAGACTGAGACAAGAAATACAGGTATGTGGCTGGGCACGGTGGCTCAAGCCTATAATCCCAGCAGTTTGGGAGGCTGAGGCAGGTGGATCACCTGAGATCAGGAGTTCAAGACCAGTCTGGCCAAAATGATGAAACCCCATCTCTACTAAAAATACAAAACTTAGCCGGGTGTGGTGGTAGGTGTCTGTAATCCCAGCTACTGGGGAGGCTGAGGCAGGAGAATCACTTGAACCTGGGAGGCAGAGGTTGCAGTGAGCTGAGATTGTGCCGATGCACTCCAGCCTGGGTTACAGAGTAAGACCTTGTCTCAAAAGAAAAAGAAAGAAATGTAGGTGTGTGTCTGACTATACACACACATGCATACACACATCCATATTCTAGGACCATAGTCCACGCTGATGCTCCTACTTCCAGTCCAATTCCACAGAGTTAATTCTAACCCTTCTCTTTCTATATTTGTAATTCTCTTTTCTGATACTGAGAAATCTCATTATCCAAAATATATTACTTCCTCATTCCTAGAATATATGCAAAATAATTTAGTATTGCTAACGCATAACACTGTGAAAAACACACCTATTACCTAGAGTTTAACATTTATTTACTGTTTTTTTTTTTAAAATAATTGAGGGTATAGAGTGAAAGTAATATATTCAAAAGTTACATGAAATGATTCCTTATCCCTCTTTAATATCATTATTTATCTGATTTAGTTATGTTCAGTTCTCTTATCTCATTTTTTTCCCCCTCATCCTTGTTGATTTTTTCATTTTTAAAGTATGTTAAGCATTAATATGGTTCTGAAATTCAGAACTATATAAAAATCTACACTTAAAAGGGTCATTCCTCCACCCTCTGCTAGCCTATTCCTTTCTGTTTTCACATCCTTTCCACCCTGTACCTACAATGTAGGTAATCAGTCTTATTCATTTCTGGTTTAATATTTCCATATTTACTTTTGTGAAAATGAAAATATATGTATAAATTCTTTCTTACATGATGGCAGCCTACTGTACCTTCTCTTTTGCAGTTTGATTTTTTTTTCATTTAACAAATTTTTATCTTTTTAATAGCCTTAGTGTTTATAGTGATGTATTCTCTTTCATTCCTGAAGTTGGTAATTGTGCTTTCTTTTTTTTAAATGATCATTCTTGTGAGGGGTTGATCACTTTTATTAATCTTTTCAAAGAACTTCTTTGGGCTTTATTATTATTTTACTCTTTCTGTATTTTATGTATTTCTGTACTTTGGCATTTCCCTTCTACTTCCATTAGGTTTCATTTGTTTGTACATTTCTAGCTGGTTAGGATAGAAATGCATTTAACAAATTTCACTATCATTCTATTTAACGTACTTCTTAATTTCCCTGTAACAACTTCTTTGATCTACATATACATTTTTTCTATGTATACTTTTTGATGTTCAAGTATATAGAGCTTTTACACATATCTTTTATTAATTTCTAATTTAATTTCATTGTGGTCAAAGAATACATTCTCTAAAATAGCAATCTTTGGAAACAATTTCATAATTAAATTTATGGCCCTGTAGATGATCTTTTTTTAAAAAAATGTACGTGGATTTGAACATATATTCTACAGTTGCTAGGTGTAGCACTCTATAAATGTTATCTAGATTGAGAAGGTTTATAATCCTCAAATGTTCTGTGTTCTGGGTATGGTTTTTTTTTTTTTGGTCTGGTTGCTCTGAAGACAACACAAGAAGGACTGCTAAAATTGATAATGAGTATTGTGAATCTGTCTATTTCTCCTTTTAGGTCTTTCAATTTTGCTTGCTGTTTTTTGAATCTCTCTTAATAGGCATATAATTTTTTAATTGTTGTATTCTTGAAAAACTAAAAGTTTTATCATTATGATATATTCTTTATTTTCTCCTGTAGTACTCATTGCCTTGAATTCTATTTTATCTGATATTAATATCTTCATTCCAGCATTTTGATGTTTAAGGTTTTCATGAAGTATTAGGGTTTTCATTTTTTATCCTTTCATTTTTAGGTTGTTAGTTTGTCCTTGCATTGCTATAAAGAAATACCTTAAACTGGGTAATTTATATATTAAAAAAAGGTTTAATTGACTCATGATTCCCCAGGCTGTACAGGAAGAATGGCAGCATCTGTTCAGCTTCTGGGAGGCCTAAGGAAACTTAATAATCATGACAACGTGAAGGAGGAGCCAGCATTTCACATGGCTAGGGCAGGAGGAAGACTGAGGGGTGAGGTGTTACATACTTTTAAAAAACCAGATCTCACAATCACTCACTCACTCCATATCACAAGAACAGGACTAGGGGAATGGTGCTAAACTATTCATGAAAAACTGCCCCAATGATCCAGTCACCTTCTGTGATGCCCCACTTCCAGCACTGGGGATTACATCTCAACATGAGATTTGGGCAGGGACACAGATCCAAACCATATCTGTTATTTATCTGTAATTCAAATGGTATCATTTTTAGACAGCATATATAGTCAGCCCTCCTTATCCATGGGTTTTACAACTGTGGATTCAACCACTCAAGATTAAAAAGATTAGGGAAAAACATAAAAAATAACAATACAACAATAAAAACTACAAAAATGCAAATAAACTACATAGCATTTACATTGTATTTCATACAGACGTATTAGTAATCTAGAGGTAACTTAAAGTATAGTCATGCACTGCAAAATGACATTTCAGTCAATGGCTGACCATATATACAATGGTGGTCTCTTAAGATTAGAATACTATATTTGTACTATAACTTCATTTAGATATGTTAAGATACACAAATACATATCGTGATACATTTGCCCACAGTATTTCATATAGTAACATGCTATACAGTTTATAGCCTAGGAGAAATAGGCTATTTCATGTAGAGTAAGTGTGCATCAGGCAAAACCATCTAGGTTTGTGTAAGTACTCACTACGATGTTCGTACAATGATGAAATCACCTAAGTATGCATTTTATGAGAGATTTGAGCATTCTTGAATTTGTTTCCCTGTGTCTTTTTTCTTCCTTTCTTCAGGTTGATCAAATACTTTTTAGTAGATAAATTTATTGCTTTTTAAATATACATCTTTATATTTTTGGTGGTTACCGTAGAGATTATAATATGTGTTTGAACCTGTCATGGTCTACTTAGGGTTAATACTTTACCAATTAACGTAAACTACTAGAAATGTACAACATCATAGTTCCATTTAACTATCCATCCTTGAGGCTATTGATATTTATAATATACCTATTCTTTATAGCTCTATGTATAGTGTTAAAACATTACAATTTTTAAATAGTCATGTCTTTTAAATAAGAAAAAAATAGACTCTTACTATTTACCCATATGTATGACTTTTAGTGTTCTACACTAGTTTGTGGAGTCTTGAGTTTCAATCTGTTATCATTTTCCTTAATTTGAATAATGTTCTACAGTAGTTCTTGGACTGCAAATCTGCTGGCAATAAATTCATGCAGTTTCTACTTCTCTGAAAATATCTTCATTTTACCCTTATCTTGAAGCTTATTTTCATTAGACATAAGTTTCTGGTTAAAATTGTTTTTCTTTTGTCTTCTAGCCTCCTTTGTTTTTGATGAGAAATTAGCCATCGTTCATACTGCTTGTAGTATGTCATTTCTCTTTTTTTACTGGCTGCTTTAAGAATGGTCTGTTTATCTTTGGTTTTCAGAAGTAAGACCATGCTATCCCTAGGTATGATTTTCTTTGTAATTATCCTGATGGGGATTTGCTTGGCTTATTGAATCTGCTAGTTTGTTTTTCTTCCCTCAAGTTTGGGGAATATTTGGCTGCTTTTTTTCTTTTTCAATTTTTTTCATACCTTGTTTTTTCTCTTCCTTACTCTGGGACTTTCACACACATGCATACACATTCTCTGAAGTGAACTCAATATTGTACTGTCTTCATAATAAAACAAAAGATGAAGCTTAGAACTGGATCATTTGGCTTTTTGTCTTATCTCTCCTAATTTAAAATTCTGGCATTTTTTTAAGTCAGCATTCTCTTAGAGCTGCAGTTCAGCTCAACACATGTAAGCCTCATCACAATCCTCATTGTAGTTTTACAGAGACTCTTCCAGAAAATCTGCTTGGTCTGCCCACCATAGCCACTCTGCTTCCTGTTAGAATGCTGCTAGACATACCAAAATCCTTGACCTCCTTGTACTGTGTGACTTCATGGTGTTGATACTTGTCACATTTTTTATAGAATGTCTGAGTTTTAGGAATGTTCTCATGTTTTCTCAGGTACTGCTGCCTGAGCTGTTGCATACATTTTATAACACTTAACTATTATCCCACAAGTCTCTGAGGCTCTGATTTATTTTCAGTCTTTATTCTCTCTGTTCTCCAGATTGGATAATTTCTACTAAGATCCAATCTACCTTCAGATACTAATCTTCAGAAGATAATCTATCTCTACATTCACTGATTTTTTTTTCCCCCTGTGTCCAGTCCTCTTTTAAAGCCTTTTCAAATAAACTTTTATTTTGGATATTTTACTCTTCAGTTGTAGAATTTTCGTTTTTTTCTTTTGTTTAGCTTACATTTTTTCTGCCTTGTTTCACTGCCCTCTTTATTCAGTATGACATATTTGCCTTTACTTTTTGAAACATAGATTTAATACACCCTTTTGATTCCTTGTTTGCAAATTTCAACATCTTGAACATTTCAAGTTCAGTATTTATTGACTGCTTGTTCTCTTGACTATGGATTTCATGTTCCTTTGTGAGTCTACTAGTTTATTCTATACTGCATGTTCTAAAGGAAACATTGTAGAGACTCTGATTCAGTTTTCTTCTAAAGAGTGTTCATTTTTCTGTGGTAGGCAGTCCTCTTAAGCACCAACCGTCTCCCTTGCAGTGGATGAAATCTGAGATCTGCCCAGTTCCTCCAGCCTCACAGATAATGTTTTACACTCTGAACCTTGGAGTCCCCTGAATTTGCATTTACAATTGAGCCAAGGATTTGACAGGTATTTATATGTAGATTCAGGGGCTTCCTTTTTTTCTAAATTTTCTCCTTCACTTTCTAGCTATTTTGGCAGCCCTAAACTCTATGGTCTTATTTCCATGCCTATGCCTTTGACTTTCTTCCTGAATTCTTTTCATTCATTTCCCTGCGGATTAGGCGCAAAGCTTAATGCACCTGAATCTTCAGTTTTTCTCCAGGCCTTCAAAAACACAGTTGTTTTGATGTATTTTGTTCTTTTGTCTAGTTTTTATAAATCTTGTCTGTGAATAAATAAATTTGATAAAATCTGCAGTGCCATTACAGGAAGTAGATCATGAATAAGTAGATATTTCTAGGTGGAAAGATCAATGCTGTTAAGTCAAAATATAATATGAACCACATACATAACTTAAAATTTACTAGTAGCCACATTAAAAAACAGTGAAAATACATAGAAAAAAGTAATAATACATTTTATTTAACTGAACATATCCCAAATATTATCATTTCAACAAGCAATCATTGTAACATGAAGATATTTTTTGTTTTTAATATTAAATCTTTGAAATTTTGTGTATACATTATACTTTCAGCGAAGCTCAATTTAGGCACTAAGTTTTTAAAAGTTAAAGAGAAATATAGTACTAATAAAATGATATAGCTTAATCAAAAATGTTTTATATTGCTTCAGTTTTAAAATTTAAAATTAACTTAGTGAAATATAAAAACTTCAGTTTTGGTAGCCACTTGTGAAGTACCCAATAGCCATATGTGACTAATGGCTACCATACTGAGCACGACAGGTCTAGATAATAAGAAAGGGTTTCTATATTTTCACCAAGTGACATGGTCTTGATATAAATTACAAGTACAATTTTATAGAAGTTAAAGTAATTTATATATAACCATCTTTATTTGGAAAAAGAAAAAAAAACTGTTTTTTTAAATATTTGCAAAGATATGAAAAAGAATCTTACATTTTTGAAAAAAAGGTTTTGTTAATAGCAAAGCCAAATTGGTTTTTATAATTATACATCATTATGTGCAGAATTTGTCAACAAATTACTGTTTTTAATAGAACACATTGTTCATTCTTCTATGCACTTGTCCTTTTGGGATTCATATTTAATAATATCCTGGCTGTAAAACTCACTAGTTTGCAAATGTCCCTTTTTGTTGACTAAGTAATTATAATGATGATGTTGATTATTTAACAAGTGGTCTTTTGATAATTATAATGATGATGTTGATTATTTGAAAAGTGGTATTATGGTTATAATTGTCTTGATACCCAAGACGGAAGTGTGTCTCAATTGGCTTATGTAAAATTCTAGCTCTTTGAAATAGCACAATTCTCATAAATGATGATTGACTTGGTAGAAAATATATCTATAAATTGAGCATTTCTTTAACACTCAATCCGGGGTGGTAGCGTCGTGAGAGCCTATGTTATAATTCTAATGTCACCTCAAGTTGCTTATAGGTTTTATTACTATACCTGATTGATACTACTTGTGCTGAGTTCCATCAGTGTCTAAACGAAATGAAGAATATATGTAACACTCAAAAATCAAAATGTAAAAATTTACAGGGTCATAAGGCAGGAAGCTTTGAATGTGACAAAGCATAGCAATATTAATTTGCACTGTTGAGTGGGGCCCAAGTGCCATAAATATACAGTAAATATGGTCAATAACATAAAGACAGATATAGAGGAACAGTGAATATAAGAACAGTAATACTGTCTCTCTTCTTGATCTACTGAACAAAGGAGGGATCAGGTTATTGAAGAGAGTCAGAAGTTTTTATCGCTCAGGGCAACTCAGTAGACCTTTGTGTGGTGTCATCTATTTGAAAGCTGCTTGAGCGCTTACTATGTATCATGTAAGGCTGATGTTCTGGGAATACTATCGTAGTCCCTCCCCTCAAATAGATAAGAATCCAGTGGGAAAATTGCCAGGCAAAGTACTAAGAGTTTTATATTTATGACCTTATTTAATTCACTTAAAGACATACATAAATAGGGTGGCCATTCTTCAGGGAAGAAAGTTGAGGCCTGGAAAATGATTTCTTTAGGGTTACCTAAAATGCATGTAGCAGGATGTGGATTTAAATTCAGGTTTGACTCATTCCAGATGCCATGCTATAGTCTTAGCCATCATTCATAGTACCTAAGAGAGGTCATCTCTGAACTGGCATCTCTTGGTTCTGTATGAACAACCCCTGCCCACACACCAGGATATAATTTTTTGGAAATTTAAAGGCCTGGATATCCATATTTTTGGCTCTGTTGCTCTAATGAGAAGATAGATTATTTCTATCTATTCACAAAACTTATTTCTGTCAGATGGCAATGTTGTACAGTCTGGGTTCACAAGGATATTGTCCTAGATCTTATACACTGGGGCTCCAGTAGCTTTTGAATTTGAAGGTGTGATCCAGGCTTTCAAGAGTGAGTTATCTTACTCCTTTGAATTTAAATAATAGGATCTGAACCTGGAAGGGTCCTTACATGATCTTTCCCAACCCTATTGTATTTTAGACTTGGATAGCAATTCTATGGAGGTAGAAACTTGTTCAAGATGTGGGAGTCAGTGTCGGCCATTAGACTCAAACGTGCCTCTCGACTCCCAGGTGTTAGTATTTCCTCTGTATCAGACACCTTTTATCTTTCAGAACCTCTTGCATTCTCCAATGTTTGGACTTAATACTGTTGTAGGACTTTCTCCTTAGTTCAGCTAAAAGCTGAGTTCTTGTCACACGACTATGAAAGATTAGGCTTGCAGACACTTCGAAGGGTGAGAAGGGCAGGTTTATTGGATGAAAAAAACAATAAAAGGAAACAGGGACTTTCAGCAAAGCGAGTCCTGATAGTAGGCTTCCTGCCTTGCAGATTGAATTCCAGGTTACTAGCCTGCAACTGGAGAGGTGAGGCTCCTAACCCCTGCAAAGGGCATGAATTTCCGTGGCTCCACTGCGTTCTCCCAGTATGCAGGCTGGCTGGAGTTTCTCCAGTCACCCCTTTATACTTGGCTGTCTCTATATGAGTATAAGTAGGAAAACAGGCATGGCAGAACTTATGGGAGTGTCCGAAGTTATAATTCTGTCATCCAACAAGGAGGCTGAAATGTTCTGAATATTCCTCTTGGTATGAAACGGCAGGTGGAAAGTGAGTAGAGGGCCACTCAATTTAATTATTCTTGAAAAAAGAATCTCTCTCCCACAGAGGGAGGAACAGTTTGCCTACTTTGTTAGCTAGATGTTTTCATTAAGTATCATGCTTATAGATCACTGAAAGAGAAATTTACATATAAGAATCACAGAATCTCGGGACCATTTATCATGCCATTCCTCCCTCTTTCCCTAGCTAATGATTAAACCCCACGTAAGTATCCCCACCAAATAACATCATCTAGCATCTCCTTTGGAAGTTTTTCATATGCATGTGATCTTTTGTTTTTTATAACTCTATCACACAAATATTAAAATTAACCCTATTTTACAAATGAAGACTTGGCTAATATATGTTAAGAAACAACAATTGATAACTGTGGGCACAGAAAGAATTAGGACTTGTTCTGTCCTAGTCATAAACCTGTGCTACACCCTCTCTCACATAAAATTTTGCTTGCATACTATAAGTGTTAGAGAATTCATTGCTACCCTCCAATGACAGGAAACTCATTACTACCCAGGACATTCCTGAATATCTGTGGGTTGTTGCGATTATGAGAAGGTTCTTCCTTTAAAGGGACTGAAATTTGTTTCTTTTGGGCTTCTGAAAATTAATCTCACTTTATTTCCTTGTTCTATATGAGCACAAGTGTGATTCTTTTCACACACAGTGACCCTTAAAGAATATTGAGAGAATTCCTCTGGCATCTCTTTTTCTTTTCTTCCTCAAGTTATATTCATATTCTCATTTCTTTCAAATAGTCCCCTCCCCCTAGCCCCGGAACATAATTTCTAGTTACCTTGCCTTTAGGTCCCTCTGAATTCCTTTCACTTTAAATGGGCCTTAGAGTAAGGCTTCTGCTTTGACTGATGTCTGAGATTGGGTGAAATGTATTATTAAGAGGAAAAAGAAATTATTCAGTATGGTGGCTTAGTTAAGATAAAATATCTTCTGTTGCACATACAAGTTCAGAGGTGAGCGGTCTGAGGCTAGCAGCTTCGCTCTCTGATCCCTGATCCTTAGCACAAGGCTTCCAGAGTTGCTATAATCCTCATTTGTCAGCCAGCAGTCAGAGTATCAGTGGAAAGCAGCTCCATCGTTAAGAATATAGCTGGAAGTTTTGCGTGTCACTTCCAAACTTGTTCAGGTACCTGTGATGGGAAATGCCACCTTTACCTGGGCAATCATGTTCCTGGTGGAAACTCAGGAGAATGGGCCAGGCATGATGGCTCATTCCTGTGACATCCCAGCACTTTGGGAGGATGACTTGCTCCCAGGAGTTTCAGGCTGCAGTGAGCTATGATTGTACCACTGCGCTCCAGCATAGGTGACAGAGCAAGACCCTGTTTCTATTAAAAAAACAAAAGTGAATTAAAAAAAAACTCAGGAGATTCTATACTGAAAGGAAGAAAGGAAACATGGATACCAGAGGATAGTTACAGATTCTGCCACATAGCGTAAGTTGTAAATAAAAAGCAAAAGTCAAGAAAATAGTGACCAGGGCCTGAAAACCAGAAACCAGGAAGTTTCAGGTCTTTGTTTTATCCGACCTCTAACACATGACTTACAACTTTGCCTTCTATTTTAAAAACAATATTAATTGTATTCACTTTTCCTTCTATTTCATAAAGATACTGTGATTCATTCATAAAAGTGATTTTACTTGCTGTGCTGAATGGCTGTATAATGTAGTTATGACTGGTGTGATTATTCCTGAAGTGAGCTATTTGGAATGCGCACGTTATTAGGACCTGGAGAGGGGAAATTATAGGACAGAAGATTCTCAAATTCAAGAAATAGTGATAAAGTTATTCAAAAAAATATTACTGTACATTAAAGCTCTTTAGCTATTTTTTTTTTAATTTGTCCTTGAGGTTTAATGAATCTTTCGAGGGAAAAACAGTTTGGGGTAAACTATTTTATGTTAAGCAGAAATTTGATATAATTATTTTTCTTATTGAGTCTTCTTTGGAAAGTGAAACTGGTTCTGGTAATTCTTCTACGTGATTTCATTGATATGATAATTGGTTGTACTGAGGATGAATCTGGAGGATTTAAAAGTTGTACAATAAATAAAACGTAAGCTCTGCTGAGCCCTGGGCATTTTCATTAAGGATTTATGCAGCGAATTCTACTTAGTAGCGAACAAAGCATAGGCCTTGAGGGTGAGAAAAAGTAGCTTTTATAGGAAGAAGATGGAATCAAAAGGTACTTACCTATCCCTACCCCTAGGGTCTAGAATTAGATACATGAACCCATGAATAGGTCCCAGACTGCCCATGAGCCATGTCTGGTTCCACACATTATTGTTTCTTTACTTCTACTGGGTAAATAAACTCTTCTTACCATACTTCCTGATCCGGGTGACTCTGGTGAGGTGATCTATAAAAGACTACTGTCTTAGGAGGTTTCAGTCCTTGTGTTAGGCCCCATTACTATAGTAGCAGAGACTGCTAGCGTCTCTGCTCTCCCATCTTCCTTTCTAACAGACTATTAATAGGCAGCACCTATTAGTGCCAAGCTGAAAGCTTACATTTTCCAGTTTCTCTTACAGATGCGGAGAGAAGCCATCTCTTACAGATGGGCTTTGTTCACTAGATATGAACAAAGCCATCAAACAGTGCCTCCATGAAAGCTTCTAAGCAAGACTAAGCATGATGAGGTGCACACTTTGGCTATTTCACCCTGGCTTTCTGCTACGTGGAATGTGGGTGTGATGGCAAGCTTGATGGCAGCAGCCATGAGCTAAGGTTGAAAGGAAGAAAGAGGACCCTGTGTATCTGACTTGGGGTCTGACTTGGGAGCTGCTCTACATGTCACACTGGAACCATCTAGTCCCTAACTTCTTCTTTGGGAGCCCAAAAGACCTATGTCCTATTTAAATCATGTGTCTTAAGACAAGTTTCATAGAAACAGAGCCTTAGACCAGGATTCAGCGAAAACTAATGAGAAAGAGAGTGAAGCACCAATGCAGAAGTAGGGGAGAAGAATGTACTCCCACATGAAGCCTACTCTTGGCCTGATCTGTGAGGATGTGGGGAATTCCAGAGCGTGCACTGCCCAGGGAGTTGTCCTGCAGAGTCCTCGCGCTTTGAGTCAAAGCAGTCAGCCCTTCATACCACATGTGAGTCAGCCATTGGCTATGGGCTACTTCCAGAAGAGGTTGCATGCAAAACTTCTTCTGGGAGGCCACTCTCGTCATCTGGGACAGTTCTCCAGAAGAGAGGCACAGGGCTAGCAGGCAGCCAGCACCTCACAGAGGCTGGGGTCTGGGTATGCCAGCCCAGGGCACACCCAGGCTGGGCTGGACAGGGTATTGCAGTGGCTTCTATAGTCCACCCCACACATTGCTCAGAAACAGTTGCTTCTCATATGACGTTCATTTTATCCAGTTATGGCTTCTCCAGGATTCTGGGTTCAAGAGTCCTAGTGATTTTTTTTTTTTTTTGAGATGGAGTCTCAGTTGCCCAGGCTGGAGTGCAGTGGTGTGATATCGGCTGACTGCAACCTCTGACCCCAGGTTCAAGCCATTTTCCTGCCTCAGCCTCTCAGGTAGCTGGGATTACAGGTGCCTGCCACACTCTTGGCTAATTTTTATCTTCTTAGTAGAGACAGGGGTTTCATCACGTTGGGCAGGCTGATCTTGAACTCCTGACCTCAAGTGATCTGCCTGCATCGGCCTCCCAAAGTGCTGGGACTACAGCTGTGAGCCACCGTGCCTGGCCGGGTCCTGGAGAATTTTAAAGAAAAGGATTAGTGGGATGAACTACAGCACCTCCTGCAATAGTTGGTCCTGGGCTGAAACATACTTAACTCCTTTCTCTGCGCTGATCCTAGACTCCTTTCCCTCTCAGCTAGCAATTCTCAGGTCTAGGTGGCTTGCCTTAGGCCAGTCCTCATCTCTCACATGTATGATGTTCTGGTTATCATGCCTTTATCAGGCTGTGCTTGATCAACTTTCCCATTTAAAGTTAGAGTTAGAGTTAGGCACAGGAGTATCAAAAGATGCTCTAGTGTTAGGAGAAGCTCTCCTAATGAGTAGGAGAAATAATTCATTCACCACATACCACATACCCAAGGCTGTGCTCACCTGTTTTAGAAAAGATGCCATATTCAGCACAGAAGCCCCAATAGAGACTTCTGCTTGGGAAATTTATTGTTTAACCACTATTATTTTGCTTTGGTCCATTTTTTTTTTTTTTTGGCAGGAATGAGACTGATTAATTATATAATATTATGATGGAGACTATCATTCCTACATCCTTTGTGTCTTTTTTGGGGGGTAGGGGGAGATAAGATCTCATTCTGTCACCCAGGATGGAGTGCAGTGGCATGATTAATCACAGATCACTGCCGCCTTGATCTCCTGGGTTCAAGCGATTCTCCTACCTCAGCCTCCTGAGTAACTGGGACTACAAGCGTGCACCACCATGCCTGGTTAATGTTTTAAATTTTTGTAGAGATGAGGTCTCACTATGTTGCCTAGGCTGGTCTCAAACTCCTGGGCTCAAGTGATCTTCCTGCCTTGGCCCCCAATAGTGCCAAGATTATACCTTTATGTCTTTGAGGGTGACACTAATCTGTCATGTCACCTGTGTGTAATGCTGTTTTTGATTTATTATTTTAGCAAGACATGAGAGCAGTTTTTGTGGCTATAATCCAATCTTTCCTACTATGATAGTTCTTATCCTACAGATTAAGAAAGCAATGTGAAGGTTCTGCCAACTAATTGTGTCCTTTCTAATAACACACTTGGAGTCTAGGGACATGACCACCAGTTGGTCTGTAGATCCAAGCCCCTGAATCTACTTCACTTCTTTAGATATCAGTAATTAATATCAGTATTAATTAACCCAGACCCTGTTTCCAACAGCCCTCAAATGAATTGAATAGTTTCTTTCCCCTGGTGTTTTGTTACCCAGGAAAATGGTGATAGTTATTTCTGGGGAAGAGCTGGTTGAAATCACTGCTGTATATACTTGTCATGGTGTTGCAGGGTCTTTTCCTCATGGGAGACCTGCCTGATTCTTCAGTTTCAGTCAATGGGTTCTGGACCTGAGAATGCTCAGGTCTTGAAACTGGACAGGGATCATAATTATCCATTGAGGTGACCAATCGTATTGCCTCTAGGAACATCATGTTTTATAAACCAACACCATAGAATCCTGCAGGTCAGAGGTATGGCTCACCCCTGTAGCTGCCAGTCTAACCTTGCTTCTGATTATGGTAATTACATCCACTGTTTTTGATGTTGAAGTGCTGCCACCTGGCTTCAATATTTGGTAATCTCCCATTGCTGTTAGAAAACCCAGTTTTGCAACAGCGTTTCCTACTGTCAGCGTAAGCTTCAGATGCCACCACTGATGAACTATGAATGATGCTGCTTCCCTCCCTCCAAACATAAGCAAGTGGGTGATTGTGAGGATAATACTGACCATTGCTCTCATTGGAGTAGTGCTGTGAGCACTGTATTTCTTAATTCTTTAGTAAAATAAAATGTCCTCTGAGCCCTTCTGAGGAACATAGTCAGCTAGCGGGTTTTCCAATATATAGTAGAAACTCCTTCAGTTCTTTCAGACATTTTATTCTGCCATCACCATCTCAATGAAGTCTTCTTTGACCATCTTATCTAAAATTTTAATTTTAGATTTTAATCTAAGAATACTTTCTATTCCCTTTTTGTGCTCTATTTTATACCCTCAGTACCTAACATTGTTTATTCCAGTACATATTTTGTTTATGTATCTTATTTACTGTCTATTTCATCAACTAGGCCAATGAAAGCTCTATCAGGACACAACAGTGCCTGGCTCCAGGTGCTCAAGAATTATTGGAATTGAAAATTATCTGTTATAAGATTATCACCTCACCATTTAACCTAGACATTTCTTAGTTTGTGTTGTGAGTGTGACAAAATTGGAATTTTCTTTCCAAGAACTCAAAAAGGTAGAATGAATCACTGAGAGCTTGGGAAGATTGGATTTTGTTATCAAACCTGCATGTCATAAACCTCTGATTTCAGCAATAAGAGTGCGAATGTTTTAATAAATTCTAACACCATTTTAGTCCAGTCTTATATTTTTCAAAACAAAATGGAGGCTCAGAGCAAAGAAGTCACTTGCCAAAGATCACCTAAAGAGAGTGGCATATGCTAATGTGGAGCTTGATCTCCTCAATTGCAGTGAGGCGCTCTGTCAATTATCCCGTTCTTAGTCTTCTTTTATCAGCTAATATTTTTGGTCATTTTGTAATGAGATATTGCTAAAATAATCAACAACTGTTATTCTTGAGTAGAAAAGTATTTTGAACTTTACCAAAACCCCACTGAGCCTTTCTTAAATAATTGTTTTATACCTCTTGGGTTGTTGCAAAAGTAATTGCTGTTTCAGACCATGAATTTTAAATCATTTTAACTAGGTTCAAACACATTTATTAACCAAAATAGGAATCATTACAATCAATATATTTTTGCCAGTAAGAAATGTTTATTCCTGTAGTATAAAAATCCATGCTTTGGGATTCAAGGAACTCTTGGAAAACATTTTCTGCATCCTGCTGGTTGTGGAAGTGTTTTCCCTGCAAAAAGTTGCCGAGATGTTTGAAGAAGTGGTGGTTGGTGAAAGGGCAAGTCAATATGGCAGATGAAACAAAACTTTGTAGCCCAATTCATTCACTTTTGAAGCATCGGTTGTGCCATGTGTGATTAGGCATTGTTGTGGAGAAGAACTGGGCTCTTTCTGCTGACCAATGCCAGCTGCAAGTTTCCCTCTGTCCCCCAGGAATGATCAACACCCAATGCAGCCTTAACTTCCTGGGCTCAAATGGTCCTCCTGCCTAAGCCTCCCAAGTGGCTAGGCCTACAGATATGTGCCACCATGCCTGGCTAACTTTTTAATTTTTTGTAGAGACAGGATCTTCTTATATTGGCCAGCCTGGTTTCAAACTCCTGGCCTCAAGCAACCTTCCTGCTTCAGCCTCCTCATGATGATTAATGAGTAGAGAACATGTCTTAGAGGATAAAAGCAGAATCAAGAAAAACAATTAGAACGTAGAAGAAAAGTGAATACAGAGAAGATGGTGGGTTGGAGAAAGGAAGTTACAGTGAAGATGTAGAAATCATGTCATATATCAGGAGGTGCCATACTTACTATTGCTTTAGCAACCAGGTATCATAGAGCAGTTGAAATCATACAAACTCTTGATGGTATGACAAAAGGTCAAAATGGCTGCTAGATTTGGTCAAGTCCATCAAAATGGAGTACATGTTATTTATCTAGTTCAAAGGCAGATTTCATGGATTGCTGGTCCAAAATGTTATTTTAAAAAATGTATGGATGTTGTTCTCTGGCCAAATAAGTGTGGAAAACAGACTCAATAGATGTCCCTTTAGAGATGCACAGTATACAGTAGCATATTGAAAACTCTGAGCAGTGTAGCAGTGAAAAAGACTTTGAACAGAATACTCACTGGTAGCCTGAGGGACATGGTTTTGAACAAACTGATATCACAGAAAAAGAACCACAATAAGACACCCTCATGCTCTGCCATCACTACCTTTATTTTCTGTGATATTGGACACATAACTCTTCCTGTTGGAACCTCTGAGCTATGGTTTCAACGTGTCTCCCAAAAGTTCATGTGTTGGAAACTTAAACCCTCTGCTCTCATGAATGGATTAATGTTGCTATCACAGGAGCGAGTTTATTATCTTGTGAGTGACTTTGTTATAAAAGCAAGTTCTCTTTAGCTATCATGCTCTTGCTGTCATTTCATGTGAGGTCTTCTGCCATGTTATAACATAGCAAGAAGGCCCTGACAAGGTGCCAGCATCATCTGGACTTGAACTCTCCAGCCTCCATGAGATAAATACATTTCTTGCTTTATAAATTACCCAGTTTGTAATACTCTGTTAAAGCAACAGAGAACAAGCTAAGACACTTAGTTTTTCCATTCATAAAATATGAGGTCAGAGTAATTGTTCATTAACTTTCTTTAATCAATTTGGTTAATGTAAAGCTGTTTTTGTATAAATCCTGAAAGGGTACTAGCTTTGGATGAAGTTACCAACTCTGTTTAAATGATAGTTTGGCAGTACTGCTTCGGCCTACCCTTTATCTCCCTGAGTCAATCATAACTTGCTCTTTTATACTCTGTGAGCATTTTCTATCATCTTTTGGAGACGATTAATAACTGGATCAGAATGGCTGCTGACCCAAGGTCTGACTCTCCCTAGAGAAGAATTGTAAAACTGTGAAGTTGGGTCAGAGACTGATTTGATTTAGAATAGAGCTGATATACTCACTTTGATGTTACTAGGCAACTGCCGAGGGTGGGATGGAAGAAATATTGATACTCAGACTGCGCCTTGTAATCCCATTTGCTTCAAATCTCAAGGGATCCATTTCTTAGCCAAAAGCATGGAGTATTGAAAAACATGCCTTTGTTGTTCAAAGATTTTGCCATACTCTGAAAGCAATGAACATGTGAGCCATGTTTCTCTATGTGAATGCTACATTAGCTTTATTTACCATAAAATCCATCCTTTCTTTCTCCCTTCATTTTTCATCTTTAAAAGAGGCCATCAGTCTATTTCTCAGGGCCTTGAACATTTCCAAGCTAGACCTTTGGGAACCACCAGCAAGCCTGAGGAATAGGCAGAACACAGGAAGAACAGCAGAAGGCTTGTAGAGGGGTTAAAATGCCATGGATGAATGACAGTAGGACGGAAGGTGAGAATGAGAAAGGTAAGAGAAAAATAAATGAAGCATACTCAATTTGGAGATGGAAAGAGGAAGCATTTTTCAGATGGATGTTAACTATTTGACTTTGAAGAGATATAAGGGGTACTAAACCAAGCCCACTGGGGTCCCTATCCCTTTTTTTTGTAACCTAGTATGGTAGCAATCTAAGAAAAGATACTGCTGGGCACGACAGCTTATGCCTATAATCCCAGCACTTTTGGAGCTGAGGCAGGCTGATCACTTGAGGGCCAGGAGTTTGAGACCAGCGTGGACAACATGGCAAAACCCCATCACTACTAAAAATACAAAAATAAGCTGGGCATAGTGGTGCACGCCTGTAATCCCAGCTACTCAGGAGGCTGAGGCACGAGAATCCCTTGAACCCAGGAGGCAAAGGTTTCAGTGAGCTGTGATCATGCCACTGCACTCTAGACTGGGTGACAGAGCAAGACTCTTTCTCAAAAAGATACTAAACAGTCTGTCTCCTTACAAAAGAACTTTGTAAGTTCAATGTCAAATTTGGTAGCTCAGTGTCTGGGCTTTTCTTCAGATCCTAGTAATCAGTTTGGGAAAGGAAGTGGGTATGGCATGAAAAGCAGGAGAGGAAAAGGGTTACATTGGAGAGCAGAAATCCCACCAGGCATAGACAAAATGAATATATTATGAATGCAAGGATAGGCGGCAGAAAATAAGGAGACAGGAGGGAGCTCAATTTTAGCAAGAATTTTAGGGAGGTTTCAAGTAATGGGGCAGAAAAGTGGCTTTGGAGAAGGAGTGAGATTAAAAAAAAACATGGTGAGTGTAAAGACAGGGAAAGAAGATTTTAAGGGATGTTTTTGTGGACTGCATTGAAATTCCTTGTATAATGTTTTTGAGGAACCCCATTGAGGATTGCAATCACTTGTAATTGCTTTTGATGGCTCATTCCTGGATTCTAGGCATAGAATAAAGCCTAGAGGGCATGCCACCACAATTTCTATTAAGATTACACAAAGAGTAGAAAGGAGTGGAGAAAATAAGAGGGATGAATGGGAAGAGTGTCTATAGAAGTAAGTGCACAGCAAAGGAATGGTGAAATATCTTCTATCTTAAAATTCTCAACAAGAGAATTTGTGTTAGATCTAACTGCACTTTCTGGTTGTAAAAGTTGTACTGTGAAAGTTGTTTGATAGTCACCCAATTTGGCAAATTTTATTTTTTGCATCGTTAAGAAAATATTGATTATGGCATCTTCCTGGCTTACTTTGAGAAGAACACATCTCTATGAGAAAAGAATAAATTGAACAGATTTCCTGATCTTAGTATTTGTGATTCAATGATCCTGTACCTTTGAAACAAAGTTTAATATAGTAAATGTCCATTGTCCATTCTGATCAGAGTATACCATTTTCACTGGCTTTGGCCTCCTGAGATTTATTTTTCATCAATGTTCTTGATATTGCTCTCTGTCTTACTTCCTAAGCTGCATTCAAAGAGACTGGATATAATGAAATCACCATCCTATTTCTATTCATGTTAATGTCATCCAGGGCCTTTCAGTGCCAGCTATGATCACTCCAGAACTCTGTGGTTGGTTGGTGTACCAGATGTACCAGTTATTTGACCAGGTATTGTGGGTTTGTTTTTTTTTTTTTCTTGAGACCGAATCTTGCTCTGTTGCCTAGGCTGGAGTACAGTAGCATGATCTGGGCTCATTGCAATCTCCGCCTCCAGGTTCAAGCAATTCTTGTGCCTCAGCTTCCCTAGTAGCTGGGATTACAGGTGCCTGCCACCACACCTGGCTAATTTTTGTATTTTTTAGTAGAGACAGAGTTTCACCATGTTGGCCAGGCTGATCTTGAACTCCTGACCTCAAGTGATCTGCCTGCCTCAGCCTCCCAAAGTGTTGGGATTACAGGCATGAGTCACTGCATACAGCCAATGACCAGATATTGTTTTAAGAACAGTATCAGCATACAGAGTTATTTCAGAGGACACTGAATCTGCAGGATACTGTTTGGCAAAAGTGTTTCTTAGTCAGTTTGATGCACACTGTGCACAATGCTGGTATAAGATACTAGCTGTGGGGCTAAAAGTAAAGGAACTAGATTTCTGGTACTAAGCATGCACTTAATACTGTGTTACCTTGTTAAACAGCTGAAACTCTGAGACTATAAAATAGAGGTCACATTTTGTCCTCTTCCCATGATTGGGGTACAGCCTGTAGTTTAGTTGTAGTCTATAAAGTCCTGGCTTTATGGTCACTGAGCCTCCGTTAGAATTCCCACTATGCTACCTAAAGCTACATGACTAGGTCAAGTTATTAAACTTATTCAAGCCTCATTTATTCTTAGGTGTATATAGTATTATATTTATCTTATAGAGTTGTTAGGCTTGACTTAAATAGTTCATATAAAAGAATTATTGTATCTCTACTTAAATAGTTATTAGGCCAATATAAGTAACAGGAAAACTGAAATATTATGTTAAGAGACATTAGTGATAGTAGCAGTACCAGCAGCAGTAGTATCTGTTTATTGAACACTTATTTTCAGACACCATTCTCAGAGTTTTACTTATTACTCCTCATACAACCCCTCTAAGTTAAGTTCTCTTATTATCCCCATTTTACTGAGAAGAATGCTGTGGTTCAAAGAGGTTAAACTTGCTCAAGGTCACTGTCAGTGGCAGACTAAGCTGTGTTCCCTTTCTTTTCAGTGCTAGAGGCTTTTAACCTAACTTCTCTTCCCAAGTTAAGTGAGGCCGTTTCACCTGCCCCTTTGGTGCTGTTAGTCTCTGTCTTCCAGCTATATGAGGACTTTAACGGGAGAAAGCTTGTAGTTCTCTTCAGAGTTCATCAGCAAGTCATTGAGAATGGAAATCAAAGTAGTACAGACAGGAGTAAGACGTGTTAGAAGCACTTGTGTTTCCCTACTGCTTTTCTTCTTCCTCAATGGCAATTAGTATTTGAACCTTTAATTGTAATTGTGATAGTGCTGAATCTTGACTATAAAAATAATTGGTATAAGTAATGATTATTGATTTTAAAAATTAATTAGATGGCACTGAGTTCTCAGAGAGGTTACTGCATTGTGAAGTCCATAAAAGGAGGGGCTGAGACCTTCTGTTGGGCATGTAATACGTATTCTGGAAATGGAGAGAGGGTTTCAAACCTTATAGGTCCAGGAAAAAAAATGGGCAAGATTGCCATCTAGTGGACTCTGAATCAACTTCAGCTCAAAATATATATAAAAAAAAAGTCTCTCAGGTATGGTTTTGTGAAATCTATCTGAAATAAGTGATATTAATGGGTGATTAATTTAAATACACAACAGATAAATATAAACCAGGTCAAACAAATATTCCCGCTGAATTCTGAGTTGGCAACTATCAAAGGGAATACCAAGGGACATCTTGGGGTTTCAGATGAGCAGGATGTTGGCAATAAAGAGAACCAGAGATTAATGTCTTCAGCCTCCTCTCTTACAGCCCAGGGAAGGACAGTAATGCCTTTAGGGTCACACACATGAGTATGATGACTTACATCCAGGCATCCCAAGTCCATTTTTAATGCTCAGACCTTTCTATCCTGTAGTAGAGCAGAGTATTGTCTTTCATAACACTCACAAAAAATGAAAGGGAATCCATTCCAAATTGTGTAAGTTTTCTCAAATTAGCCTCTCTAGATTCATAGTTACAAAAGGAGATGAATGTCAGTGGTAAGTTTTTCCAATCTTCAGGGAAACGTCTAGGATGCTATTATCACACACCGTGGAAGCACTACTTACCTCATTGTATTTGACATATCAGTATCTCACTGTGGATTCAAAAAAATCTCGGCACCTGCTGTTTAGAGATTTGTTAAAGAAACATGTATGATGATTATGTTTTGGAAGTCTTATGATTTCATGGCTTTTTATCCGATTTCTATTCAGCTATTGGGTGAAATATGTGACAGGCCAAGAAAGGATATGTCTCTTGGGTCTGAGTTTTGTGTGGATGGTTTGAAGGGAGGGTGGATACAAAGAATCAATGTAATTGGAACTTTTTTTAGATGAAATTTTTTTTTTGGAATAGTTTTATATTCACAGCAAACTTGAGTAGAAAACAGAGTTCCCATACTCCCCTTCCTTCCCACAGCTGCCTCCACCTTCGACATCCTCAGCCACAGTGGCACATTTGTTACAATTGATAAATCTGCAGTGACAGTCGTTATCACTCAAAATCCACAGTTTACATTAGAGCTAGCACCTAGTGTTACATATTCTGTGGGTTTGAAGAATTATATAATAATGTGTATCTACCATTATAGTATTATACAGAGTAGTTCCACTGCCCTAAGAATCCTGTCTCTACCTATTTATCCCTTATTTTCTGTAACTCCTAGAAACCACTGAGGTTTCAAATATCTACTTAGTTTTATCTATTCCAGAATGTCATGTGTTGGAATAATACAGTATGTGGGCTTTTCAGATTGGCTTCTTTTACTTAGTAATATGCACTTAAATTTCCTCTATGTCTGTTCATGGATTGATAGTGCATTCCTTTTTAATGCTAAATAATATTCAATTGCATTAATGTGCTAAAGTTAATTTATCCATTCACCTACTGACAGGTATCTTGGTTGCTTCCAAATTTTGACAGTTACGAATAAAGCTGCTATAAACATTTGTGTACAGGTTTTTGTGTGGACATGGATTTTTTTCTTTCAAATCATTTAGGGAAATTAAGGAGCAAGATTGCTGGAATATATATACAGTAATAATATATTTAGCTTTGTAAGCTAAATATGTAGATTAAGCTAAATATGTAGACATGTAGATAATTTTTGATTGTATTAAATTCTGTAGACAAGGCATAAACATCAACTCCTCTATTTCATATATATTCCATCACAGCTGATAGGTTGTATGTTCCTGCCACATCTGTATCAAGGCCTTCATTTTGTTACCGTAACACATTTTTTCACAAACTTTTCCGAAGATCAGTGTAGTGATTTTAATGCCATCTAGTGGAAGTAAAGAAAATGTGTTTTTAAGGATCACCAGCAACCACAAAAAAAAAAATTCATTAAAAAAGTAGGTACGTTTGAAATGTTATTCTACTGTGCTAAGAAGGAGAGACTCAACTCTTTCTGCTGAATTTTTGTACTACAATGGAGGCCAAAACTTGAAGAATGGTAGAGAAAAGTAATTAGCAAAGATTAGGCTGCAAGTGAATATATTGAATCTGAATTTATTCACTAAAGCAATTTGGGATCCTCGTACAAATGCAGAACTTTTTTAGGGGTGTGTGTGTGCGCGTGTGCGCGCATGTGTGTGTGCATGCATGTGTGTGTTGGGAAGGGGTTGTGTAGCGGGAAGGGAAATGGAGAGAATTTAAAAGATAAATTTTGTCATTGTCGTTTACTCTTCTAATCTAGTGTGGGGCAAGACCAATTATGGCAATGTACACAAAATAACTCAGTGTTAAACTATAAATTGCAGACAGCAGGAGAGAGAGAACTCAAAAGGCAGAGTGCTCAGGGAAGGTATTATTACAAAAACTAAACTGATGTTAGTCTTGAAACACGAAGAGGACATGGATAGGAAACAAGGGTATCATGAAGAGAATAAATTCAAGACAATAAAAAAGGTCTGAATATAGAGTTCACCTATAATATCTATATTCTAATTCACTGGGACTTAAGAGGGTGGGGGTAAGTGAAAATAGTAAACTGTCTTTATAGGAGACTCTAATAAACAGTAATTTTAGCATTTATATTAAGATGATATGAATATTTAAAACACTGGTAAGAGCTAACGATTACTGCTATCTTTGATGTGTAGTCACTGTCCCAAGCACTTCTACATATCTCATTTAAACCCCATAATGATCCTATGAGGTGGATGTTATAATTAATTTTTCTATTTATTTATTTATTTATTTATTTATTTTTGAGATAGAGTCCCGCTCTGTCACCCAGACTGGAGTGCCTTGGCATGATTTCAGCTCACTGCAACTTCCATCTCCAGGTTTGAGTGATTCTCCTGCCTCAGCCCCCTGAGTACCTGGGATTACAGTCCTGCACCACCACACCTGGGTAATTTTTGTATTTTTAGTAGAGAGGGGGTTTCACCATGTTGGCCAGGTTGGTCTCAAACTCCTGACTTCAAGTGACCCACCTGCCTTGGCCTCCCTGTGTTGGGATTACAAGCATGAGCTACCCTGCGCAGCTGTAATTTTTTTCTTATTTTAATTTGAGGAAACTGAGTCACCACATTTTTCAAAACTTTCATGAGATCACAAAGCTAGTAAATGGAGGAGCCTGGATTCAAATCCAAATTTTAGATTTCACAGTTTATTGTGTCTTGAATTCTGCTGGATAGAGTGAAAGAATTAGGATGAACAGATCACGAATCTGAATTACAGACCTCATCTTGTTATTTACATAACTTGGGAAATTCCCATCCTGTTTCTAGGCCTCAGTGTCCTCATGTACTCGGTGAGAATTTTAAACCACATCACCCTTAGGTATCTCTTAGTTCCAAATACGTTGATTGTGTTCAACTAGGATTTGAAGTATTTTGTTCTGATAGTTGAATAATACTAAAATATCTGCAGTTATAGAATCCCATTATGTTAGAATTGACATTAAACTATAGGAGTAATTTAATGCACTCCTGACAGATCACACCTCTTTCCTGATTTAAGTTTCCCAGCTTGTAAGGTAGGTGTTCAGATTGTCCCGTATGGACAACAGTAATGCCATATCAGGGTGTGGAGGTAGAAACCAGCTCTGGATTGAAATGCCACAGGAAAGTCAGTTCAGCAAACAGGCAGCCGTGGGAGTGCTTTATCCTTGACCCACTCCTCTGTCACCACTTGCATCAATTGAGTGCTATTGATAAAATTCATAAAGTACTCTTGAATCCATCTGCTGCTGTATTAATCTATACCTGGGTTCTCCTGAATCTATTCAGGGCACTCATTCTCACCACCTTTATCCTAAGTCAGGACATCATCATTGTTCTTGACCTACTGCAACAGCTTTCTAACAGGTCTTTCTGCCTCCAGTATGGCCTCCCTCCAACCATTTTTTCAAGCTGTGAGCTGAGTAATCCTTCTCAATGGGAAGTCATAGCATATAAATCTTCAGTAATACCCCTCTAGTGGCTTCTCAGTGCACTTGGGATGGGTTCCCAGAATTTTCATTTCTTTAACATGGCTAAGCATTATACCGCATTCAAGTCATGGCTCGCCTTCCAGCTCCAGATTTTACCACTTCGTAATGTGATTCTTACCTTTCAGCCATTTCGTATCATATGTTCTATCACATACAGGCTTCTACAAAGTTTGCTTTAAAAGGCAGCACTCCACAAACTCCCTGCTTTAATCCTATCCCTACCCAGTCCATCTGGTGCTAAGTTTTAGTCTAGATGTCACTATCACTGAAAAGCATTGCTTACTTTACTCCTTGAGGTAATCAAGGTGGCCCTTCTGCCTGTCACCACGACATTCTGTATTGCACTGTAATCATAGCACCTCCCACACTGTGATGCAATTACTTTTGTTGCCCACTGGGCTGTAAGAACCGTGATGGCAAACACTGTGCATGCCTTGTTCTCACTTGGTTTCCCAGTTCCAGTACAGGGCTTATTACAAAACAGATGCTTAATGGATGCATGAACAAACACATGAATGAACCCATCAATCAAGTGAAAAAATACTTAAATATCTAGAAGATTTATAGAAGAGTTTAAAAGGGCCTAGAGATCACATAGCCTAACTCCCATTTAGAATATGCCTGCTTCACATACACTGTAAAACTGTACCAGACATTTGCTGGCCATAGATAAGATAAACCTCAGAGCTCTAAGGGACTCCAAGCCTAAGCCTCTGCTGCTCTTGACGCGCTCCGACCTCCTTGTTATGCTGCTGAATAACGTCACCTAGACCCTGATCTCCCTTCTGATCACCCTCACCGTGGGATTTTCCTTGCCCTCTTGTTCTAGGCCAGGGTGCACGTAGCCTTTGGAAGATCTCAAACTGTGAAGAACTATCACCCACCCCAAAGAAACCTATCAGATCTCATTGTGTGCTACTGCCCTCTCATGGTCATCTTTCCCCTTGATAAGCTACAAAATCTTTTGAACTCATTACAGTGAGGTTAGGCTTTATCTTAAGAGTAAACGGGAAGTTATTGAAGAATTGTTGTCAGAGGACTGACACTGATCTTACATATATCCAAAAAAATTCCCTGGTTGGAGAGGAGCAGGAGGGAGAACCAGGAGACCAGTTTATAACCTGGGTAAGAAGATATAGGGCTAGGATTAGGGAAGCATGGAGATACCGGAGGTGGAGAGAAAGAAATGAAGGTAAGACTTTAGAGGTAGAGTCAGTAGGACTTCCTGAGAAGTAGAATGGGAAAGAGAAGGATCAAGGATCAGTATCTGAACGACTATATGGATGATAGGGCCATTTACAAAGATGTGCGATATGGAAATAAACTGATTTATGGATTGAAGGGAGAGTGAATAAAAAACTCAGTTTTAACAAATTATGCTTAAAAACCTAACAGTGATTTCCATACCCCCATCTCTGAAACCTTGTAGGATTTACTAGTTTCTGTTAGCAGTGTCCTAAAATGTCATTATATGTGGGTGCCTTGGACTGTGTCTGATATCATCTACTGTTCTGGGAATTTGGTGGGCCCTTTGATGGGTAACCACATGCCCTTTCAGTCTATGACATTTAAAAAAATAATTTTACTGGTTTACTTTCCTAAATTTGTTTATTTCTAGAATTTCTATTTGAATGTTGGTATACTTGAACTGATTCTAGGTGTGTTTTTGTGTGTGTGTGTGTGTGTGTGTGTGTGTGTTTGAGACAGGGTCTCACTCTGTCACTCAGTCTAGAGTGCGGTGGTATGATCTTGGTCACTGCAACCTCTGTCTCCCAGCTTCAAGCGATTCTCCCACCTCAGCTTCCTGAGTAGCTGGGATTACAGGCACACGCCTCCGTGCCCAACTAGTTTTTGTATTTTTTGGTTTCACCACGTTAGGCAGGTTGGTCTCAAATTCCTAACCTCAATGTGTTATGGCACAGAATAATAACTACACACTTGCAACCTATCCTCCAACCTAAGACATACAGAAATATCATTGTATCAAAATGCCTGAGTACATTCCTCTTGGCATCCCCTTCCCCTAACCTAAGACATACAGCAATATCATTGTATCAAAATGCCTGAGTACATTCCTCTTGGCATCCACTTCCCAATCTACTCAGAAGATCCCCTTCTAAATGAGTTTTCTTGCTTTTCTTTGTTTCATCTCTTGGTTTTGAAATATTATTATATCTTTACCCTCTCTCTGATAATTTCAAGATTTGAAGTCCTCTGGAGTTTAAATTTGCTTACTCTCATTTATGGTTTCTTTTCTTTCTTTCTTTTTTTTCTTTTTTTTTTTTTTTTGTCAAGATGGAGTCTCACTCTGTCTCCCAGGCTGGAGTGCAGTGGCCGATCTCAGCTCACTGCAGCCTCCGCCTCCTGGGTTCAAGCAATTCTCCTGCCTCAGCCTCCCAAGTAGCTGGGACTACAGGCATGCACTGCTATGCCTGGCTACTTTTTTGTATTTTCAGTAGAGATATGGTTTCACCATGTTGGCCAGGACGGTCTTGATCTCCTGACCTCGTGATCCACCTGCCTCTGCCTCCCAAAGTGCTGGGATTTTCTTGCCTCCTCCTGTATTTATTTCTGTGATTGTTTTATCTTTCACAAGCTCATTTAAGGCTGAAGTTATCAAAGAATACTAAAGGACCAAAGTTAGGGAGGCATCGTTCTGCGGTGCATTGTTCTGCGGTGCATCGTTCTGTGGTGTATTTGTATTTGCTTCTGCTGAACCTCGGGAGATGCTACTGCATATGGACTACTTTATTCCCTTGGCTTGAGATTTCTTTCTGACAAGAAAAATGTTATCCAGTCCAACTCAAGACCAGGGTGAGAGCAGGCCAAGAGCTACGGTTCTCAAGGGAAACTGCATGTGGAAACAATTACCGTCAGAATTCCCGGTGGCCTCCCTTTCCTGATAAGCAGACTCTTGCAAAGTATGGTCCCCCTGTGAAGCCCTGGCTTACTGTGGGAGTCTAAGTTCAGCTCCAGTACTCCCCCATGGCCTGGAGTTTCTCATTTCCTATTTCCCTTCCTGTTTCAGCATTGCCTTGAAAGCAGTCCTGATTTGTACATTTGACTGATGCTTTGGTATTAGTGCTTTGCTTCTCATTGGGTTGCTTTCACTGTTGCTGTTTACATGGCCTTATTTTCTTGAATGCTTAGCAATGGACTATAAAAAAATACATTTTCCATAATTTATCTAGGTCTCATTAAGGAATCTAGTTCACTATATTGCTAGAAGTAAAGTCTATGCTTGACATTTTGATATCTTTTGTAATATAAGAACTATTATGAGAGGTTTGCATCTCTGTTTTGTTCAGTTAAATTTCAGGAGTTGCTAGTATTGCTGATCCCATATTTACTGTTTCACTTTTGATTTTATTCTAGTTTTATTATGATGACTAAAAAATAAAGTCAGTTTCTTCCTTTATAATTTTGTTTAAAATTTTTTTTTTAGCTGCCATATTAGGCAGCTTAAAAAAGTTAGTACTTGAAAAGTATATATTATCTCTTTACAACATATATACTATATTATTGCAATCTCCTTAATAGTAATTTATTTTTTACTCACCTGAAAGATCAAGTTTTATAACAGAGAAACAGTTTCCTACTTTTATTTTGTAGATTTTACCTCCGTTGTCTGTAGATGGTACTTTATAGATATCAATATTATATCTTTCAGTGCTATAAGATTGAATGATAGATAACTGTGTCTTCATAGATTATAACCGTAAGCATTATAAGGAGATTTTCTTCCATCAACACTTTTATGATATAAATAACACACTGAAATGGGAGAAATTCCCCATCCCCCTTGCAGGGCACGTGACAGGGGTGTAGCTTGCTTCTTCCTTCCCAGCTGCTCAAACCCCTAGGGGGAACATACACAGGCAGGTTATGGGGAGCGTTTTTTGGGCTCTGACCCCCATGGCAGCATCTAAGTTTGAGTGTTTACAGCTCCCAAAGCCCCAGTGGGCCTGTGTTACAGTGTGCTCTGTCAGCTTTGCTGTCTGCAGGAGGCTTGTCAGCTCAGTTAGACACTCTGCCTTATCATAAAGACAGGGCTGTGTCCCTGGGTTCCTGCCCTAGTGTACCTATACAATCGCATCACATGTGGGCTTGGAAGATGGGTGCAAGTTTTAATTGAGTAGTGGAGGTAGGCTCTCAGAGAGGTGGATGAGGAGCCCAAGGGGATGGAGTGGGAAGGTGGTCTTCCCCTGGAGTGGGGTCGCCTGGTTGCGGGACTCTCTTCAGGCTTCAGCTGATAGAATTCCGTGTTGTCCCGCGGTTGATGGACTGCTGGTGTCTACTGGTGTCTGTCAGTGTGCTCTTCTGCTCCTCCTGACATGCAGCAACTCTGTGCCGGCTATGGTCTCAGGTTTTTATGGGCACAGGATGGGGACCATGGCTGCCCAGATTGGTCTTGAAAAATACAACATTTGAGTGCATGTTCTGACTTAGGTCTGTACGAGGGTGGAGCCCATGCCAGGGACTCCAGCCTTCTCTATCTAGCACTTCCCTGCCCCTGTCCCGTATCAATACCAACTTTGGATCAGAGAAAGCCAAATATATACCCCTAACTGATCACATAAGATGCCTCACATTCAGTAAACAACCTACAGCTTCCCCAAACCACCAGCCTCCAGTCAGGGCACATTTGAAGTCTTCCAGTGTATCCATGCTAAAGCTTCTTTACTGCCCTGCCTGCCTTTGAGTCTCTGTTAAAACACTAGGGGTGGTGGCTGGCTCCTTGCTACAGCAAGCTCTGAATAAATAGTACTTGCTTGTTCTCATTGGGTTGGTCTTCATTTATTTCCATTTACTGTTGTATCATTAGGACTAGGTCAGAGAAAAGGAGCAGGAAAAACAAATGTGCCTTCATGGAACTCTCATTCAAGTAGGACAGTGATGAGAGGAGACAAACAGCAAAATGTAATAAGTAAGTGATGTATGGGCAGGTTATACGTGCTATAAATAAAAAAACATGGGAGCTAGGGGAGGAGGTTGCAATTTTAAACAGGGTTGTCAGGGAAGACTTGCTAATGAGGTGACATTTGAGCAAAGCCTGCTAGGAAATGAAAGAGTAAGTCACATGGAGGCAGTGTGGGAAGGGAAAGCATTCCAGGAGGAGCCTCAAGGCAAAGGCTTGGAGCAGGAGGTGCCTGGAAGTTTTCAGAAAAAGTAGAACTTGTGGCTGGAGTAATGGGAGAGGGGAAGATAGAGGTGTGGTCAGAGATGTCAGGCAGCCAGATCAAGGAGAGCTTTGTAGGTCGTTGGAAGGACATTGGGTTTTACATCAAGGAGATGAGAAGCCTCTGAGCAGGAGTGGCAGAACTCTTGTTTTAAAAAGATCTCCTGGCTGAAGTGGCGTGGTGACTCATACCTGTAATCCCAGCACTTTAAGAGGCAGAGCAAGGAGGTTCGCTTGAGGTCAGGAGTTTGAGACCTGCCTGGTCAATGTGGTGAAACCCCCGTCTCTACTAAAAATATAAAAATTAGCCAGGTATGATGGTGCATGCCTGTAAACCCAGTTACTGGGGAGGCTGAGGCAGGAGAATTGCTTGAACCCAGAAGGGGGAGGCACAGTGAGCCGACATTGCTCCACTGCACTCCAGCCTGGGTGACAGAAAGAGACTCCATCTCAAAAAACAAACAAACACAAAAAACACACAACCTCGTGGCTTCTGTGGACCATATGCCCTGCCTTGTGTAGGGCAATCCTAGTTTATGCCTATTGTCCTGGCCCCTTTCACTTTCAAAATGTCCCAAGTTAGAGGATGAAACACAGGATCACCCTAAGAATAAACAACTAGGGGCAAGGATGAAAGCAGACACAACTAGGAAGCTGTTTTAATAATCCTGGTAACAAATAGTAGTGATGTGGAAAAGGGGTGATCGCAGGGGAGGTGGTAAGAAATGTTCAATTTAGGGTGTATTTTCAAAGTAGAACCAATGGGATTTCTACGTAATCTAGATGGATGGAGTGGTAGAGAGACTCTGCTAAGAACTAACACCGTAAAAACCCTAGAAGCAAACCTAGGCAACACCATTCAGGACATAGGCATAGGCAAGGACTTCATGACTAAAACACCGAAAGCAATGGCAACAAAAGCCAAAATAGACAAATGGGATCGAATTAAATTTAAAAGCTTCTGCACAGCAAAAAAATAAACAAACACAATCATTACAGTGAACCAGCAACCAACAGAATGGGAAAAAATTTGTGAAATCTACCCATTTGACAAAGGGCTAATATCCAGACTCTACAAAGAACTAAAGCAGATTTACAAGAAAGAAACCCATTCAAAAGTGGGCGAAGGAGATGAACAGACACTTTTCAAAAGAAGGCATTTATGCGGCCTACAATCATATGAAAAAATTTTCATCATCATTGGTCATTAGAGAAATGCAAATCAAAACCACATTGAGATACCATCTCACACCAGTTAGAATGGCGATCATCAAAAAATCTGGAGACAACAGATGCTGGAGCAGATGTGGAGAAAAAGGAACACTTTTACACTGTTGGTGGGGGTGTAAATTAGTTCAACCATTGTGGAAGACAGTGTGGTGATTTCTCAAGGATCTAGAAATAGCAATACTATTTGACCCAGCAATCTCATTACTCGGTATATATCCAAAGGACTATAAATTGTTCTATTATAAGGACACATGCACACAAATGTTCATTGCAGTGCTGTTTACAATAGCAAAGACCTGGAACCAACCCAAATGCCCATCAATGATAGACTGGACAAAGAAAATGTGGCACATATACGCCATGGAATACTATGCAGCCATAAAAAACGATGAGTTTGTGTCCTTTGTAGAGACATGGATGAATCTAGAAACCATCATTCTCAGCAAACTGACACAAGAACAGAAAACCAAACACTGAATGTTTTCACTCATAGGTGGGTGACGAACAATGAGAACACTTGGCCACAGGGAAGGGAACAACATTCACTGGGGTAGGAGGGGAGGGACAGCAGGAGGTGGGGAGGATGGGGAGGGATAACACCAGGAGAAATGCCTGATGTAGGCGACGGGGTGATGGAGACAGCAATCCACCATGGCATGTGTGTACCTATGCAACAATCCTGCAGGATGCAGGATGTGCATATGTACCCCAGAGCCCAAAGTACAATAAAAAAAAAAAAAGATGACTCTGCTGCGTTTTTGTGTTTGAGTAAAGAGAAAATACATTTTTGTTAATTTAGTTGTGGAGAAACTGGGACCTAATTGTCAGGGGAAGATCGGGAGTTTGGTTTTGGAAATTTTGTTTTTGGGTTGTCTATTAGATAATTGTGTGATAAACAGTAGGCTCTGGAATGAGTTTGATGTTTAGGGGAGAAATGCAGGGTAAATGTGTATTCTCCATTTATCGGGGGCAATGGTTTACAAATATGCAGTTCCCTGTTAGAACTAAATAGGTGTAGCTTGGCTGTTTGCATCTAAACTGTCTGAGAAGTCAGGACCTGATACTTCTTTTCTTCCTGTGTCAGTAACCACTTCTATGCCTTATGTTTTTAAGATACGTTCTTTTTCTTTTCTTTTTTTGCAATTCTAGTAGGACTAAAATGTAAGATACTTTAATTGTTAAAGTCTAAAGTCTAACAATCAGAATTGTGATTTCAGACTTCCTTAAATTTTCCTAGAAAATGAGAAACCTGTTGGACCTTCAGATAAACTCTTGCCTTCATTTCTAGATTATTTTCTTCGAATACCTACTTGAATATTTTTTTCTATCGCAATTAGTTTTTCCTCTTTTTCAGGGGGAGCAATTGTTCATATAATGGTCTTGTATTATCTGCTCCCCTCCACATAGTTATATTCTTCTCTATTCATTTTTATTTTGGTCCTTTTTGACTTCAACATTATATGTGATTTTTTTCAAGCCTGCCTGCAACATCACTGACTTATTTATTTTTCATAAATGCCATTTCTGTTTTAATTCCTCAGCCTTTAAGAGAGTATGTGCAATACCAGTATTCCTGTACTGTTACTTTTATTTTTCTTGTGTGTTGTGAATTTATTTCCTGTTTTAGAGCATTCATATTTTCTTTAATTTCCTTGACAGGGAAAAGCAGTTGGAACATTTTCTTTTCTTTTCTGTCTCTTGTATTCCATGTCTCTTTCTTTCTTTGAGAGGTTCTGTACTGGGTTATTTCTTCTGCTTACCCATTATTCAAAATGGACAATTCTATTCAATCCATAACGGTAAGTATGGTTACTGAATGAGCTGGATTAAGTAAACCTCCAACAGAAAACAACTTTATTCTTTTCACTATTGCTGTCACTTTGTACTATGTCAAACCACCTTTCTATAGCCCTGACAATACCTTGAGTATATTCCACAGCTTTTGATGTCATTTTCAGTAGTAATAAACAGTCTTATTTTCTAGATATCCAGTCTACTATCAGTTTCAGGATTTCTTCCAGTTTTTGCCTTTACCCCTTTTCTGTTGAGCCAGATCCAGCCTTGGTTGCCAATGGAGAAGGCGAGGGATGATCAGACAGCGTGGACATTTGCTCACTTGTCCTTATAGGACTTCTCTGCCTCCTGTATGACTACAGGTAGGGCTGTGAGAAAAGAGGCATTTAAGTCCTATAGGACAGGTGGGGTTGTAATCTTATGTTGATGCTCTCCAGCTATGAAGGCCAGCCCTACGAGGCTCTTGTGCAAACCCTACCTCTTCCACGGAGGCATTGTGGGTCATGAGATGTCTGCTGCTGAAGGCTCCTCTGCTGTCTTTAACAGTATGAGGTTATACATACAAGAATACTTATTTGGCATGTGTTAGCTGTTATTATTACTCTTATGAATGATACTATTGTTACAACTGGTATGAGAGAGATTTTAGCCTCTTTAGACTCATTTTATGATGTACTTGTATAAGACAGGTGATGTTTAAATGAGACATTGTAACAACTTTATTTGGCCCTAGATATTTGAGAGAAATTGTATGTATTTATTTGTAGATTATATTCTGTTTCACTAGAGAGAAAAGAACTTAGAGGCTGAGTTTATTTCCATCATTAAAATAGGTAACTGAGGCCTCTCAGTAAATAGAAACAGAGGCCTCGCTATTCTCTAGGAGCTAACAGTCAGGACTGGGGCTCAGAACTTCAACTTCTGTGTAGTCATCCTCAGTATCCATGGTTTCTCCTTCTGAGGGGCTGTGCTCCGTACTTCATGACTGAGTGTAGATCTCACCAGATTCTTCCTGTCCTCTTGGTGTGTAGCTCAGTTGTGACACATGCTTTGATGGATAACGCAGCTTTTCCTTAAGGAACAAACCTTAACCTTTTATAGAATGTTTATAAGCCTTTTAAGACTATGGCCACCAGATGTCACTCTAGACTAGCTTATGTCAAATAAGACTATTGTATCTGTTGCCAGATTTGCTTTGAGGAAGAAATGGGATCAAATAAATGCTATGCATCCTGATGTTTTAGCTTATAAGGGAATTTCTAGGGCTGTCTTGAGACAGACTGCCAACCATGAGAACAAAATGTGAAAGAATGCTATAGAACCTGGTCTCCTGGTAATTACAGTTTAGTGGGATGTGCAGGAGGAGTCATGTGCAAAAAATTACATGTTACCCATCCCTTTTGCTTGCAAGTGAAATAGACCAAGACAGGAGAAATCAGAGTGAGTGGAAGAAAAAGCTGACAACATTGAAACGGAGAAAATGGCAAGACGTCTTGACGGGTATCTTAGATTTGGGTCAGTAGAGTGTTGGACCTGGGAGAGGCCACTTGATGGGTTACAAAGGGGTGGGAAGGATGGCAAAGTTAAAAGCATAGCAGGGTAAATAGGTGAAATGGCCCGGACTTTTCAGAAGAATGAGAAGAGACCAGTTAACCATTCAAGATGGGATAAGTCCAAGAAGGGTAGCATGGAAGGCTGGCAGTGTGGCCTAGTGGCACAAACACGTTTCTATAGCCAGGCCACCTGGGTCCAAATCCCAGCTGCGGTACATACTAGTTGTTGGAACATACTTTGGGGCATGTTACCACCTGAAATTTCTCATAGAGAAAGCTAGAAGATCATATATTCAACTCATAGGATTATGGAAAGATAGGGTTAATATTTTTACAGTATTTAGAAAACTGTCTAGCACTTAAAAAGTACTACATTGCCTTTGAATAAATAAGTGTCTATGTAGAACTAGGCGTAAGAAGTCAAAATAACGTTAATGATTAAAAGGTAATACTGTTATAATATTTAAGGAATATTTATCTAGAAGTGAAGTGAACACAGGCCTGAGTTATACCGAGATCACCTGTTCACTGAACGCTGTGCTAGACATGATAATGGGTGTGGCATAAAACCTAAAAAAGCTATAATGGTGTTGATAATAACTTCTGTGTACTGAGCTGTAATTAGGGCCTAGGAACTAAGTTTTAAGTACTTTAAATGTATTACTTTAATCTTCCCCCAAATTTGTAGGGTAGGTTATTAATATTTCAATTTTATAGATCAGGAAAGGGAGACCTAGAGAGAAAAATTAATTTGTTCAAGGTCATACAAGCAGTAAATGGGAAAGCTGAGATTCAAACCCAGAGCCTGGTCATTTAACCACTGCTCGAAGTACCTAACAGACATTGAGGCATACTATAAAATCACATTATTTTAGAGCCAAGAGGGACTTTAGTTTGACTGATTCGTTTTATGGATGAAGAAACTGAGAATCATAAATTTTAAGGGATGTGTTTAAGGTCATTTGATTGAGGGATGGATAGTATAAGAACCTACATTTTCTGTTCAAGTTCTGATAATAAGGGGTTTTCAAAGTAAACAGGAAGTGTCAATCCAGCATATTATTATTCAAAGAGACCCTGTCAGATCTTTTATTTGTTTTTTTGCTGACATTTTTATCTTGCTTCTGGGATAGTGTGAACGCTGGTGTGCTATACTGGTCCTTGTTGTTTAAGACGTTTTGGAGTGGAAACCTGCCTGGACAGTATAGTGTTTAGTACAAAATGTGAGTTAGACAGTGGACCTTGGGACAGTAAAATCAGCTTCCTTGTGATCGGAGAATTTCAGGCAGGATGTTATCAACCTAGAATAATTCATGAAAGTTCATGTCCTCTACCAGGTCACAGTAATTGAAGTTTAATAGATTGTAGGAAGTGAAGGCAGAAAAGTGTGAACACTCATACATGACTAAGTGTTTTCTCCAACATGTACAATAGATGGAAAATAAGCGTGAATTACAAATATGAAAGAGAGACTAGATTAAGCCTTTGCACGATAAATGAAAAATATATGTTGGAGAAAACAATTGTCAATGTCTGAGTATTCACATCTTTTCTGCCTTCACTGCCTGCCTAGGGGAATTCTGCCTGCCATGCTGTTTCTGGGCTTCATTGTAAAAGTAGGATGGGGGTAAGAGAGCTAAAGAAAGTGAGCACAGATAGGCTGGATGGATTTAGTTTGGAATGAGCAAAAATGTCTCTTAGAAGAGGGGGAAAAAACAAGATAGGGAGACGAGAAAGAGAAGAGTCAGCTTGGGGTGGGTTGAAGAGAGTTTTATAGTTTTGAATTGCAGTCAGTTCCTTTACCATGATAAATGAGGTTTAGGTACAATAGATGGATACAGAGAAAATCTAAAATTGGTAGGAGTTCTGAAATATACCTGCCATGGTTTGGATGCCCCTCCAATAGTTATGTTGAAACTTAATCCTCAATATGGCAATATTGAGAGGTGGGGCCTATAGGGGGTGATTGAATCACTAGAGCTCTGCCCTCATGAATGGATTAATTTGTTCATAGACTAATGGATTATCATGGGAGGGGAACTGGTGCTTTATAAGAAGAGGAAGAGAGGCTTTAGCTAGCATGTTAGCATACTTGGCCCCCTTTCCGTGCAATGTCCTGTACCATCTCAGGACTCTGCAGAGAGCCCCCACCAGCAAGAAGACCTTCATCAGATGTGGCCTCTCAACCTAGACTTCTCAGCCTCCTAACTATAAGAAATAAATTTCTTTTCTTTAAAAAATCACCCATTTTTAGGAATTGTGTTATAAGCAACAGAAAATAGACTAATACAGTCCTTTCTTGGATTTTACTACAAGGAAGCCTGATACAGACTCAAAGGACTCCTTAATTAAAATTTGCACATTGGAATAGTGGTTTTTCTAAATGTGACACCAAGCTGTGTAATAAGTCAGGGGCTATCAGATTGATCTGTACTAAATGTGAGGGGAAATACATTTGTATTGTATCCTAAACTCCTAGTAAGATCTTCGCTTGCATAACATCCTATTATATAGGACATAGTTTCGCAAACTATGTTCCTTGAGTCACTTGGATTAATTATGTTAATAAGTATTTATACAATAAAATTTTAAAAGGAATACACAGTCTCTTCCTTTCTGAGTGTCATGGAGCACATTAACATAATAAAACCACCAAGAAATTCAGTATAAAAAAGAAAAAAATTTGTTTGGTGAATGTTTTTCAGACTTTAAATAAAGGTAGGAAACCTATTAACGCCTTATGGGAATATTGTTTCAGGGAGTATTGTAGAAAATGCTGCTAGTTCAGTTGAAAGAGCATAGCATTTAGATATCTGGAAACTAATTCCCAATCCTGGCCTTGTAAACTACTTAGCTGCAGTCAGTGCTACTCAAAATATGACCAACCACTGCCAGTTTGCATACTGCTTGCCATTAGATTACACTACATAAGCAACACACATATAATATAACAAAATGTATAAAATAACCACACAATTTAGTTGAGCTGGGGTTATCTATAGCTTGACTTTGATGAAGGAAGTCATAAACGCTGATTTACATTCTATTACAAGTCTGACAATCTGAGTAGTATTAGCTGCAGTGATTGTAGTATGTCATTTGACCCTTTTTTTTGAGACAGAGTCTCTGTATCACCCAGGCTGTAGTGTAGTAGCACAATCTCGGCTCACTGCAACCTCCACCTCCTGGGTTCAAGTGATTCTCCTGTCTCAGCCTCCAGAGTAGCTGGGATTACAGGCACGTGCCACCATACAAAACTAATTTTTGTGTTTTTGGTAGAGACGGGTTTCACCATGTTGGCCAGACTGATTTTGAACTCCTGACCTCAGGTGATCGCCTGCCTCAGCCATTTGTCCATAGACTAATGGTGGGATGACAGGCATGAGCTACCACACCCAGCCTCACTTGACTTTTCTGATCTCAATTTCGCTTTCTCTCAAATGATCGGTTAGGAAAATAAACATGAAGATTCAACCTATTCTAAGTTCTATAATTCTAAACCTGGTAATCTTCTGGAAGCCCAGGGTCAAGGAAAAAACCTGAATATCTCTGTTGTAAACGTCTGGCGTAATCCATGAGAACCATAAGGTTTCAACCTGCGTCTCCCCTTCTAAACTAGTAAAATGGAGACATTTAGTATTCTCTAATTCTTGTCCTAATGAAATGACCAGTAATGCTGATCTATGTTTTATTGTTTGATTGTTGCTGTTTAAAGTCCATAGATATTACATATAAAGACAAAAGCTGATCAACTTCCGCAGTGTTGGCTAGTATTTAAATTGTGCTTGCAACAATGGTATATACATTTCTCAGATGAACACATTTTGTCATAGGCCATTCTGGCACACTCCTGACCACAGGTAAAGATAACGAAGACAATTCCAATACGGATGAGGATTTAAAAGCAGCATGATACTCTAGAAGGATTGTGGGCTTTTGCATCATGTAGAGCTGGATTTATATTTCATCTCCATTAAGTACTACCTCGGTGCCCTTGGAAAGTGTTACTAATCTTCATGGGTATTCATGTCCCATCTATCAACCTGATAAGTTTGCTATGATGATTACATGAGATAATACTTCTAAAGTTTTTATTTTGTATATTTTTAAAAATAAGAAAAATATGTGAGTTAGAGAAAGGAGAATTACAAGATTAGAACAGAAGTATTTAGGGAAAACAATATGCAGGTCATAAAATGATGGCCACCAAAACACTGTATAGACACAAGAATAGAGCCCACTAAAATCACATGAATAATTTAGTAAAAAAATGAGCATAACTACAGTTTTCACGAGTTCAGAACCTGGGTTCATAGGTCAAAGATAGAGTCAACAGGGGAAGCCTAGCTGGAGTAAAGAAAATATCAGCTTTATGAGATAAAAAATGGCTACATTAATACCTTCTATTCTAGTAAGGGGTCTGTCTGAAAGAATAGCATTCTTCAAGTGGGAGGAGAGCTAATGAAAAGAGCTGTAACTGACCTGTATGGTGACTGGAATAATAGTCAACTGGGTAACAAGGCTAAGGGTAGTTGTTATCACCCTGTGTAGTAGAATTGAATTCACGTAATCTTAAGTAGAATGGGTAAACCCATTGGGACCTATAATTGCAAAAGATCTCTCAATTTTAAATAGCAAGCCTCCAGATTTATTATTATTTCTTGCCTTGTAATAATTCATGTTTTTATAGTATTTCTCAATTTCCAAAGCACATTTGTGTGCATTATTTCAGTGGAGTATTATGACAGCTGAGGACCCTGAAGCTCAGAAAAGTCAAATGATTAACATAAGGATGCATAGCCAATACTTGGAAGAAGCATGATTGCTATCAGAGATCTTAAGTCAACATAACTTGGCTTTTCCCAGAATGAAACAGTGTCTCTCTCTCTGAGTAAAAGTTATCAGTTACCATCCAGCCCGTTCACGTGTATTAGATGGAGAGGAAGAGTCTCCCTGAAAGGATCAGTAGAGGTTTCGTTGTTGACAGACACAGGCTTCATCATTTAAAGGTTCTCTCTCCAAATAAGCCACCTAATTGTTTTTTATTCTAGAATCATGGCCAAATGTCAATATGATTATTTCAGAATACTTACAAGTGGTCACATAAGTTGAAAGATAAAACCGAAGGCCTTTATTAGTCATGGGTGGTTTAAGTCAGAGAAGATACGTACAGTATATTCAAGCTACCATTTTTCATTTCCACAACCATGACAGTCATCGATAGTCAATTGTGATATCCCTTCCCACTGGGTCCAGATGAGGCTTCCTAGTTCTTCTCAATTTGGTGTTCTAGTCAGGCACTGCTAAGTGTTGAGAACTAGTCTATTTTCCATGTTGCTTTAGGCACAGACATGCCTAGAGGTTTGCCTTAGCCTTTTGATCTAAAACCGTCCTTGAAACCCCATCTTCTTTTCTAGATGATATTCAAAACATTTTATTATTCTCTTTATTATGCCAGATACTTATTGAAAGATAACCTGTGTTATTACAGTTCATGAAAAATTATGTAAACATTCCAAAGAACATGACATTTGCACAGAAGCTGACAGACTCAGTACTTTGTTTTTTCTACATCTTTAAGGATACTGTCACTTCTGCTTGTAAGAAGACACAGTGGCCCTCTAGTAGTCATTTGTGAATTTCCCTCTTCAAAGGCATAATTGTTATGCACTTACTTCCTGTATTTCTAAGAATTAATTTTATTTCATGAACCCAGTGAAGTCAATCATTTACTTTAGAGAAGAAAATTTTTCTACTTCATTGTTCATTGTTACTAGCTCAGAAACCAGTTATTTGTTTCATAAAGTGTAAGGCACTGCTTTAAATTGGAGTCTCGCTTCTACACCATAACTGAGTTCTTGGCACTCAATGTAACAAAACTACATAAGACTGTAAAGTTGTTTTAGAGCTAGGAATGAATCAATCACTCAAGGAAGCTTTCTTGAAATAAATTTGCTTATATTCTCAACTTTATTTCCCTTTTACTGTCAAACCTCAGCCTCTCTTCCTTCTGCTTTCCCTGGGGGCAGGTAACTATTGAGGGCAAATGTATATGTTGGAAAAGTTCCTCTAAGTCATTCCGTTGCCTAAGTCTCATTCTTCCCTCCAAATGAGAACCACTGATATGATGGAAAAGACACTTACATTTTAAGTTAGAAGACATTGCTGGATTTGAATCTTGGCCTGTCACTTAGTTATTACTCTAGACTTACTTGTTTTAAAGTAACAGAAACCCGAGTCACGCTGGCTTTAGCAAAAAAAGGGGGTTTACTTTGCATATCCAAGGCTGATGCTGGCTGGCTCCAGGTATAGCTGGATCAGGATCCCAAAAACTATTACAGGAAACTATTTCACCATCTCTTTAGCTCTTCTTTCCACTTCTTTGGTGTTATTCTCAGATTCTACATGGGAACCCCCAATGAATTTAGGGTTTCTCTCTGTCTCCTATAGTTCAACAAGCCTCCAAAGAAGAAATTTCCTTTCTTTAGTAAGTCCTCCAAAGACCTTAGCTCTTCGTGTTGGCTTGATTTGTCTCTTGGCACCATCCCCAAACGAATTACTACAGCCATGGAGGATGAAATAGCTGAGTTTTCTTGCGTCTTGTCAGGAAAGAGATCACTCAGTAATCACCTCTATAGTTGTTATGTTTGTGGCTGATGTGTTCTATGCTGCTCCAGGGCTACATGCCATGTATTTCTGTTCCTTGGCTATATGCTCATCCTTAGAGTTGAGAATGGGGGTGATCTCTCCTGAACATAATGATGTAGAATTGGGAAAGTGACTTATTCTCCATAGGAAATTACACTAGGAGAAAAAAAAATGAGTATCTGTTTTTCAAGGAAATGATATCAACACTTTGGGTCATGTTTTTCTCAAATGTAAAACAGAAAATATGAATCAATTATTGTGAGTTGCTAATAAATTTTAATTTTCTGTGAAAAGTACTCTGTAGACTTTATTCATTACATATGTTAAATCTATATAAGTAGATGCATATATATGCATATGTATGTACATACATGTGTCTATGTGTGCGTGTGTATATATGCTATGTTTGCACATAATCAAGCAGACACAGAACTTACCAGAGGCCCACTGACAAATAGCAATGGGGCCAGTTCTAAATTTCCTAGTGGTGACCTTTAAATATCTATATATATCTATATCTATATATATCTATATATATCTATATATATATATATCTATATATATCTATATATATATATCTATATATATCTATATCTATCTATCTATCTATCTATATATATATCTATATATCTATCTATATATATATCTATATATATCTATGATTATACTCATATATTCATGTCCTACCCTTGGAGTGTTAACACTTTAGGAGGATTTTACAATTTATTACAGTCTCTTTAAAAATAAAAAGGTTTAACTCAAAGATATGTGTGTTCAATGCTAGAATTTGGAGTACCATTGCCAGAAAGGTACAGGTAGGTCATAACCTTGAGGAGAAGGGGCATCTGGAGCAAACATAGGGTCCCTACCATTATTTGGTAAGACAGTCTTTACTTTATAAAGCCTCTGTTTTTGATGTTTTTTATACCTTTCTCACCATGGTCTTGCATTTATAGGTATCATGCTAACAGCCTATTAATCACATGCTCACCTGTTATCTAATCAAACAAAAAATGCACCAGTTTCCCAGAAAGTGGCCTTTCCTACCTGCTTACCTACTACCTTAGCATAATGTGTCAATCGGGGTAAAAATTTAGGTTGTGGGGCAGCTTTTGATAATTTTTAGATCATACCATATTAAATCCCTATGTATCCATATCTGGTTTGTTGTTATTTTCTCTTCATAGGGCCCAGAAATTCTTTCCCATCTTCACTTCTAATAAAATCTTCATGCAGAAATTATTAGGCAAATACATAAAATCCAAACCATGGGCCAAACACGAGTCTCTCTATCTCACTTATGTGAAAATCATTTATTGAATACCAATTCTGTGTAAGTCTTGGTATACAAAGATGAATTGCTGTCTTATAGAGATAAGGCCTGGATATAAATCAGTACAATACAAGATAGATAGTATTGTGTGTCGTAGGAGAGGAATAGATAAATTGCTGTGGGAGGTGAGAGGATAAAGAAATCACATTGCTGTAGAGGGGCTGAGGAGTGCTCTATGTAGGCATCATTTGACTATAAGTAAGTGACTGACTTCAAATGTATGTAGGCTAAAGTCAAAAGTATGTTTGCATTTAATTCTGTGGGTAAGGGGGAGTTTTATGAAGGAGAAGGGGTTTAAGCTGAGCCTTGAGATGAGTAAGATTCAGTATTAACACAACTCCAAGAAATTCTGTGAGGATCCAAATTATCTTGGTAGAGGAATCACTTAACAGATTTGTGGCTATTAGATGCTTAGTTTAGGGGTAGCAGTATTTATCAGAATTAAGAGTAGGCATCCAGAAATTGATGTGAGTGGAAATAGGAAAGGCTGAGCACAGTCCATCCCCTTTAGAGGCAGGTGATTCTGGGGAGTTGGGAAATGACCTTGAAAGTTGGGGAATCCCCTTGTCTGCTTTCAAGTAGGTGTCAGGTAGTTTATACAAGACCAGGGAGAAAGTTAAACATTTTAAAAAGTTAGAGCGGACAAATAAGATTTGGAAGAAGCAATATGAAGGACAATGATACGGATGAGATATTTTAAAAACTGCATGCAACCTTCTTTAGAAATAAAGTTATTTCATTTTTATATGTGAAAGTAATTACATGAAAAGGGACAAGATGGTCCATATCTTCTTACCATTGACAGGCTCTGTTCTCAGTGTTGGAAAAACAAGAAAAAGTCCCTGCTCCCAGGGAGCCTATAGTCTAATGTGGGGAGAGAATCAGTTAGCAACCAAGAGTTACATGTGTAATGTCCTGTGACAACCATGCCTCAGTCCCGGGGCTTGAATCCTCCCAAATGACCTATCTCAGCCATCCATTTTAATTATTGGTCTTAATTTAAAATTTCCCCCACTAGTAGTCATTTGGTTTTTCTTTTATTATTTTTTTATTCACTCATTTATACATTTATTTAACACATATTTGTGCACATACTGTGTTACAGGCTTTATCACCTGTGCTAGAGGAACTTGCATTCTAGAACAGCATTATCCAATAGAACTTTTTACAGTGATGGAAACGTGCTGTATCTCTTTTGTTAAATATGTACCTGCAAGCATCTTGTGGCTGCTGAGTACTTGAAGTGTGGCTGGTGTGACGGAGGAACTGAAGTTTTAATTTTATGTAATTTTTATCAATTTTTAAAATGGAAATAGCCACCTGTGGCTAGTGGCTACTGAATTGCATAGCATAGGGTCTAGAAGGAGTGATAGACAGTTAGTATCCTTTTAAATAAATAATTAGAGATTGTCTTAGGTGCTGTGAAATAAATGAGGTCCTTAGTGGAAAAGGGGAAAGGGTGTACTTTATGGGGTATTGAGGTAAAACCGGTAACCCCATTTGAGATCTGAGAGGTGAGAAAAAAACCGAATAACTATATGCAGAAAAATGAAAGTAGACCCCTATTTCTCACCACACACAAAAATAAAAATGGATTAAAGTCTTAAGTCTAAGACCTGAAACTATGATACTACTAGAATAAAACATTTGGGAAATGGTCCAGGACATTGGTCTAGGCAAAGAATTCTTTTGTATAAGATGTCAAAAGCACAGGCAACCAAAACAAATAGGTAAATGGGATTACATCATGCTAAAATGCTTCTGCTCATCAAATAAAAAAACAAGCAAAGTGAAGAAACAACCCACAGAATGAGGCAAAATATTTGCAAAGTATGTATCTGATAAGGGATTAATAACCAGAATATATAAGGAGCTCAACTCAATAGCAAAAAACTTCAATTAAAATGTACAAAATGTCTGAATAGACAATTCTCAAGACATACAAATGGCCAATAGGTATATGAAAAAGTGCTCAACATCACTAATCATCAGAGAAATGCAAATCAAAAGCACAATGAGATATCATCTTACCCCGGGTAGCATAGCTTGTATATAAAAAAATGGCAGTAACAGATGCTATCAAGGATGTGGAGAAGGGGAAACTTGTACACTGTTAGTACGAATGTGAGTTTATACAGCCACTATGGAAGTTCCTCAAAAAACTAAAAATAGACCTACCATACGATCCAGTACTTCCACTACTAGGTATATAACTAAAAGAAAGGACATCAACACATTGAAGAGATATGTACATTCTTATGTTTACTCTAGTTTTATTCACAATAACCAAGAAATGGAACCAACCCAAGTGTTGAATCAGTGGATGAATATATGAAGAAATATTCACTGTATTACAGACAATAGAATATTGTCATAAAAAGAATGAAATCCTGCCATTTGCAGCAATATAGATAGAACTGGAGGTTATCATGTTCAATAAAGCCAAACACAGAAAGACAAATTTTACATGTTCTCACTCATATGTGGGAGTTTAAAAGTGGACCTCATGAAGATAGAGGGTAGTTTGGTTGTTCCCAGAGGCCAGGAAGGGTGGGGAGAGGGCATATGAAGGGGAAAAGAATATAAATGTAGTTATTATCACTTAACTGTATCCTTACAAATGGTAACCGGCTGGGCGCAGTGGCTCACACCTGTAATCTCAGCACTTTGAGAGGCTGAGGCTGGCAGATCACTTGAGGTCAGAAGTTTGAGACAAGCCTGGCAAACATAGCAAAACCCTGCCTCTACTAAAAATACAAAAAAATTAGCTGGGTGTGGTGGCACGAGCCTGCAGTCCCATCTACCTGGGAGGCTGAGGCAGGAGAACCACTTAAACCTGGGAGGCAGAGATTGCAGTGAGCCAGATCACAGCACTGCACTCCAGCCTGGGTAACAGAGTGAGTCTTCTGTATCGGGAAGAAAAAAAAAACAGTAACAATGGCAAGTTACATAAATATATATACACACACACACACACACACACACATATATATATATATATTCAACTTTTAAAATGTTAGTAATCAATTGAAAATGATTAAAAGTGGGATAAAAACTTTTTTAGAATTTATTTTGATATTTCTAGGAGGAAGCTGACTTATGAGGTCTGTAAATGTTTATTTTTCTTTTTGAAAGCTTTTGAAAGAAAAAATGGGGGAGTAAAGAACTGAATAGGAAATGGACTTAAAATAACTTGACTATTTTTAAAGCTGTCAATTCTTGATGTGGAGTTTCTTCTCTAAATGTATAGGCATTCAGACTGCATAGATTAGTGATTTATGCTGTAAGATATAAGTGATTATACAGATGAAATGCCCATGGTTGGGGTGCTGGCAAATAGCTGTGTTTTTCAGCAATAATTTTTGTCAGCTTCATTGATTTTAAAACTGTCAAGAACTTGAATTTATAATACAGGTTTCTATTTATATACTTTTTTGTTTTTCATCTGTAAAATCATGGTACACTCGTTTGGGTTCTAAAGCCAAGATAATTACCTTTAAATGATTTTTTTTAAATGCAAAATGTCTTGTGCTTTGTTCTGTAGATATACAAGTTTTCAGTTTGCTGGCAATAGGTATTACAGATGTACTAATTAGTGATCTCTAATGACTAACACGGACTTGAATGAGTGCTTAACCTTTCCATCTTGCCTAGTCCAGCACCAAACATGTATATTTATTATCTTGGCAGGCTATTTTCATAACTCAATGTGATACTAAATTGCTAATATATTTTGAACTACATATTTTGAACTAATCATAAAACCATATAGTTCTACTAGACTTTAGACTTGACAAAATTCATTCATAAGCATGTTGTCATATCATACTTAGCCACATGAGAAAGTACGACATGTGGGACATTATCTGTGTCTTACTTACAGGGATCCTCTGTTATGACCACCACTGTTATGCCCTGGGGTTTTGAATGAAGTGTGAATGGAACTTGAAGTAGAGGATAGGCAATTCATCTTGATAGAATAAAGAGGGAGTACTTCCTTCTCTCCTCCTTCTTTACTGTTCAATGTCATATGCTTATAAAACCAGGAATTAGGTTTAAGAGAATCCTTTGAATTCAGAGAGAAAAAAGTCTGAGTATCAATTGAGAGTCTTTGTTTCACAAGTAACCAAAATGTAACTCATGGTGGTCTAAAAACCAAAGGAATATATTGGCTTCTATAACGAAAAAGCCCTAAGACAGCACTGGATTCAGGGTTCAAATGATGAAATAATGAATCATCACTCATTTCCTCTGTCTTTGGATTGGTTCTATTATCAAAAAAGACATTTCCTCCCTTAGTGGCTCAACTCATACTTTTCAAAAAGCATTCTAAATCTTGAAGAGTAAGTAGCACACAGTGGAAAGAGTACAAAGCTGGCAGTAAGGAAACCTGGACTCTATTCTCAACTCACCACTGGCTTTGTGAGTTCCCTCTGTCAGAGCGGTCAGAGAAGTGAGTTAGCTAGAATCACATTGTTCCATATTGAAATCTAGAGTGTATGGGTGTGTTTGTGTGTGGCAGGGGGTGGAGAGGTGTATCTTGGCCCTCATAACTCCAGAAAAGGTGTTTTCTCTGTTTGGGATCACATATTTCACATGCCCACCCAGGAACCACTGTAGGGGCTTGAGCAATGGACTGCCACCTGTGAGTCTGAACCACCTGAATGATAGAATGAATGACGACAGGACAACTTGAAATAGAGGGCTATTCTTGGAAGTAGAGTAAATGAATTCTAGATGGTCCTGTATCCAAGAAATAGTCAGTAATGCAACATTACATTCACTTATCCTCTAAAAATCAAACCTCTAATCGCAATCTTTTTAGTGCCATGAGCTAATCTCCTTGGCTGACTGTTCACAGAACCAGAATTCATCCCTCCGCTTTTCTCTATAAGGACTCCCCAGTCACAAGATGCCCAAAGGGGAACTGGGCTACTCCAGATGGCTTTGATCCATGCCAGTACTCTTCATTATGTAAACTTTCCTTCTGACAGCTCACTCGGAACATGTCACATCTTGAAAGAGGAGTTTTCATTAACTACTTTGCTTCTGCCAAATGGAATCAGTGCATTATGTGGCCCCCTGCCAGACGTCAGAGAGAGATGTTCCTTCTGTCTGCGGCACCCGCCTGGCTCCCACATTCAAGCTGGAGTCTCCTGTTTTTCAAAGATCAATACATGTTGCACCTCATATGGAAGAAGGTCTCGTGACCACTGGAACAGAGGAAGGTTCCATACCCTCAGTAGAATAGAATCTAGGTTTTCTGACAAGAAGTGTTGTGCTTTTTCTACTGTATAGTGCTTAATCCTTAAAACCACAAATTTTCTTTTTAAAATGTGGATGGAACAGGCACGCGTGCACGCGCGCACACACACACACACACAGAATTAGCCACCATCTCAGCTTCCCTCCCTCACCTCACTGCCATATGTGGTCAGTCAGGACATTCTACCTACTTTAACTCTCAAGTACTTCTAAATATCTTTACTTGAAAAAAAAGTCTTCACTATCTAGGCCACCATCATTATTCTCCTGGCTGTTACAAATTACCTTAAGTGGATTCTCTGCTCACAGAAGAAATAGGAAGTTGTCTAATGTAATAATTGATCAGTTCCTTTCTTAAAACTTTTTGATGGCTTTTAAGACCTTTGCCTCAATGTTTCACTCTAGTATAAATTTCCCTCCACTGCTTTTCTAGGATACACCCTGGACCCATTCTCCAGTACAGAACAGAAGAGTGAGTCACTTTCTGATTTCTTTGAAAGAGCCTGTTCTTTTTTTTCATCTGAAGATCTTTGCACATGATATTGCCCTTATTTGGAATATTCCACTCCTTCCCATCATCACTGCTTTCAATTTAATAATGTCTACTCATTCTTTTGCTCTCAGCTTAGAGGTCTCTCATTCTGTTAAACATTCCCTCATTTCTCAATCTGGTTTCAGTGCCTCTACTATTTGCCTCCATAGTCTATTGTACTGTTTGATTGTTACTCACTGTGTTGTATGTTTTATCAACCTCTTTGTGTTCACACCACACACACACACACACACACACACACACACACACACACACGCTCCTCACTGTAAGCATTTGCTGAGTTTACTACAGACCTGCAAATCGTAGAGAAGGAGTATATGGCAGAACAGGAAGCTTTTCCTCTCACAGATCTTGCTTTTTATCTCCCCTTCATGGCACTCTTGACCAAAATGAAGAGCCTTCTCCCTAAAAACCCTAGCCTCTACCAAATGCTGTTGTATTTATCAGTCATCTGGTTTTTCTTTTAATGATAAGTTTTTTTTTTAACATTTTCTTTATATTTTATTGTGTTTTAGGTTTTGGGGTACATGTAAAGAACATGCAGGATTGTTGCATATATACATACATGGCAATGTGGTTTGCTGCCTTCCTTCCCATCACCTATATCTGGCATTTCTACTCATGTTAACCCTCCCCAACTCCCCACTCCCTGCTGTCTCTCCCCTATTTTTCCCCGACAAACCCCGGTGTGTGATGCTGCCCTCCCTGTGTCCATGTGTTCTCATTGTTCAACACCCACCTATGAGTGAGAACATGTGGTGTTTGATTTTCTGTTCTTCATCAGTTTTCTGAGAATTATGGTTTCCAGGTTCATCCGTGTTCCTACAAAGGACACGAACTCGTTTTTTATGGCTGCATAGTATTCCATGGTGTATATGTGTCACATTTTCCCTGTCCAGTCTAATATCGATGGGCATTTGGGTTGGTTCCAAGTCTTTGCTATTGTAAACAGTGCTGCAATGAACATTCGTGTGCATGTGTCCTTATAAAAGAATGATTTATCATCCTTTGGATATATACCCAGTAATGGGATTGCTGGGTCAAATGGAATTTCTATTTCTAGGTCCTTGAGGAATCACCACACTGTCTTCCACAATGGTTAAACTAATTTACACTCTCACCAACAGTGTGAAAGTGTTCCTGTTTCTCCACATCCTCTCCAGCATCTGTTGTCTTCCGATTTTTTAATGATCACCATGCTAACTGGCGTGAGACGGTATCTCAGTGTAGTTTTGATTTGCATTTCTCTAATGACCAGTGGTGATGAGCATTTTTTCATATGTTTGTTGGCCTCATGTATGTCTTCTTTTGTAAAGTGTCTGTTCATATCCTTCGCCCACTTTTGAATAGGTTTGTTTGTTTTTTTCTTGTAAATCTGTTTTAGTTCTTTGTAGATTCTAGATGTCAGCCCTTTGTTAGATGGGTAGATTCCAAAAATTTTTTCCCATTCTGTTGGTTGCCAATTCACTCTAATGACTGTTTCTTTTGCCGTGCAGAAGCTGTGGAGTTTAATTAGGTCCCATTTGTCTATTTTGAGTTTTGTTGCCAATGATTTTAGTGTTTCGGTCATGAAGTCCTTGCCTATGCCTATGTCCTGAATGGTTTTACCTAGATTTTCTTCTAAGATTTTTATGACGTTAGGTCTTATGTTTAAGTCTTTAATCCATCTGGAGTTAATTTTAGTGTAAGGTGTCAGGAAAGGGTCCAGTTTCTGCTTTCTGCACATGGCTAGCCAGTTTTCCCAACACCATTTATTAAACAGGGAATCCTTTCCCCATTGCTTGTTTTTATCAGGTTTGTCAAAGATCAGTTGGTTATAGATGTGTGGTGTTGCCTACAAGGCCTCTGTTCTGTTCCATTGGTCTATATGTCTGTTTTGGTACCAGTACCATGCTGTTTTGATTACTGTAGCCTTGTAGTATAGTATGAAGTCTGGTAGTGTGATGCCTCCAGCTTTGTTCTTTTTGCTTAGAATTGACTTGGCTATGCAGGCTCTCTTTTGGTTCCATATGAAGTTTAAGGTGTTTTTTTCCAGTTCTATGAAGAAGGTCATTGGTAGCTTGATGGGGATAGCATTGAATCTGTAAATTACTTTGGGCAGTATGGCCATTTTCACAATATTGATTCTTCCTAAACATGAGCATGGAATGTTTCTCCATCTGTTTGTTTCCTCTCTTATTTCATTGAGCAGTGGTTTCTAGTTCTTGAAGAGGTCCTTTGTGTTCCTTGTTAGTTGTATTCCTAGGTATTTTATTCTCTTTGTAGCAATTGTGAATGTCAGTTCGTTCTTGATTTGGCTCTCCTTAAGTCTGTTGTTGGTGTATAGGAATGCTTGTGATTTTTGCACATTGATTTTGTATCCTGAGACTTTGCTGAAGTTCCTTATCAGTTTCAGGAGATTTTGGGCTGAGATGATGGAGTCTTGTAAATATACAATCATGTCATCTGCAAATAGAGATAATTTGACTTCCTCCTTTCCTATTTGAATATCTCTTTTTCTTGCCTAATTGCTCTGGTTAGAACTTCCAATACTATATTGAATGGGAGTGGTGAGAGAGGGCATTCTTGTCTAGTGCCAGATTTCAAAGGGAATGCTTCCAGTTTTTGCTCATTCAATACAATATTGGCCGTCGGTTTGTTGTAAATAGCGTTTATTATTTTGAGATACATTCCATCAATACCTAGTTTATTGAGGGTTTTTAGCATAAAGGGCTGTTGAATTTTGTCAAGGGCCTTCTCTGCATCAATTGAGATAATCGTGTGGTTTTTGTCTTTGGTTCTGTTTATGTGGTGAATTATGTTTATATACTTGTGTATATTGAACCAGCCTTGCATCCCCAGGATGAAGCCTACTTGATCATGGTGGATAAGTTTTGATGTGCTGTTGCAATTGGTTTGCCAGTATTTTATTGAAGATTTTTGTATCTATGTTCATAATGGATATTGGCCTGAAATTTTCTTTTCTTGCTGAGTCTCTGCCGGGTTTTGGTATCAGGATGATGTTGGTCTCATAAAATGATTTTGGAAGGATTCCCTGTATTTGGATTGTTTGGAATAGTTTCAGAAGGAATGGTACCAGCTCCTCTTTGTATGTCTGGTAGAATTCGGCTGTGAACCCAACTGGACCTAGGCTTCTTTTGGGTGGTAGGCTTTTAATTGCTGCCTCAACTTCAGCCCTTATTATTGGTCTATTCAGGGTTTCCACTTCTTCCTGGTTTGGGCTTGGGAGGATGCAAGTGTCCAGGTATTTATCCATTTCTTCCAGGTTTACTTGTTTATGTGCATAGAGTTGTTTGTAATAATCTCTGATGATGATATTTCTGTGAAATCTGTGGTGATATCCCCTTTATTGTTTTTTATTGCATCTATTTGATTCTTCTCTCTTCTTTTTTATTAATCTGGCTAGAAGTCTGTCGATTTTGTTGATCGTTTCAAAATCAAAAAACCAGCTCCTGGATTTATTGATTTTTTTGAAGGGTATTTTGTGTCTCTGTCTCCTTCTGTTCTGCTCTGATCTTAGTTATTTCTTGTCTTCTGCTAGGTTTTGAGTTTTTTTTATCTTGTTCCTCTAGCTCTTTCAATTTTGATGATAGGATGTTGATTTTAGATCTTTCCTTGCTTTTCATGTGGGCGTTTATTGCTACATATTTTCCTCTAGACACTGCTTTAAATATGTCCCACAGATTCTGGTACATTGTGTCTTCGTTCTCATTGGTTTTGAAGAACATCTTTATTTCTGCCTTCATTTCATTGTTTATCCAGTCAACATTCAGGAGCCAGTTGTTCAGTTTCCATGCAGCTCTTTGATTCTGAGTGAGTTTCTTAATCCTGAGTTCTAATTTGATTGCACTGTGTTGTGAGAGACTGTTATGATTTCCATTATTTCGCATTTTCTGAGGAGTGATTTACTTCCAATTATGTGGTCAATTTTAGAGTAGATGTGATGTGATGTGCTGAGAAGAATGTACATTTTGTGGATTTCAGGAGGAGAGTTCTGTAAATGTCTGTTAGGTTTGCTTGCTCCAGATCCAAGTTCAAGTCCTGAATATCCTTGTTAATTTTCTTTCTCGTTGATCTATTATTGACAGCGGAGGGTTAAAGTCTTCTGCTATTATTGTGTGGGAGTCTAAGTCTCTTTGTAGGTCATTAAGAACTTGCTTTATGTATCTGGGTGCTCCTGGATCCTCGTCTATATTTAGGATCATTAGCTTTTCTTGTTACTTTGCTCCTTTTACCATTATGTAACGGTCTTCTTTTTCTCTTTTGATTTTTGTTTTTTTAAAGTCTATTTTCTCAGAGACTAGGATTGCAATTGCTGCTTTTTTTTTGTCTCTCTCTCTCTATTTGCTTGGTAAATCTTCCTCCACCCATTTATTTAGAGCCTGTGTATATCCTTGCATGTGAGATGGGTTTCCTGGATATAGCACACCAATGGGTTTTGGCTTTTTATCCAATTTGCCAGCCTGTTTCTTTTGATTGGGGCATTTAGCGCATTTACATTTAGGGTTAATATTGTTATTTGTGAATTTGATCCTGACATTTTGATGCTAGCTGGTTGTTTTGGCCTTTAGTTGATGCAGTTTCTTCATTGTGTCAGTGCTCTTTACCATTTAGTATGTTTTGGAATGGCTGGTACTGGTTGTACCTTTCTGTGTTTAGTGCTTCTTTCAGGAGCTCTTGTAAGGCAGGCCTGGTGGTGATGAAATCTCTGAGCAATTGCTTGTTTGTAAAGGGTTTTATTTCTCCTTCACATATGAAGCTTAGTTTGGTTGGATATGAAATTCTAGGTTGAAAGTTCTTGTGGGGATCGCTCCAGCATAGAGGCCCTTTGACTGTGCCTCCGCCATAATGTGAGCTTGAGCCCAGACACATTTTCTCCCTTTCTGGAGGCAGTCGAGCTATGGGGAAGCAGGAACTAAAAATGGATGATTCTGTAGAAGATATTTTAGAACTCCTTGACACTGACACAGTGGCTTGGTGGCAGCTGTGTGGTTTTACTAGGCATTGTGTCTTTTCTTAATTCCTGTTCTGGGCTAGTTTTATGACTCTACTTACTGAGCATTGCTCTTGGAGATTGTTGCCCTTGATGATTTATGATTCCTCCTGATCTTTAAAGAATGTTCCTTTTCCAGATGTAAAGCCTTGCTCAATAGATAAGAAAATATCTGCTTGTTTTGTGATTCTCATGCTCTCCTAATTATGTTCTCCTTTTGCTTAGTAGTATTTTATCTTCTCCCGCAGACTTGCTTGTTGTAACTTTCTGTTCCCCTTTATTGTATAGACTTAACAATATAGGCTAACGTCAGCTGTAAAAGCTGAAGGTATATATTGGGACCCTATGCACAAATAAAATCGCTGTTTAGGCACTGCCTATTCATACCTCCAGACCCCATCTGTCTGTCTTTTTCTTTTTCTGTGCACTCTCTCTTCCAGGTTTTGGGACCCTCTTGCTGGCCAAGAGTCCCCGGCATACGTCCCGTTCCTGACAAGTTCTTTTATTTAAGGTTGTTGAATGTTGTCCCCCACTCTCTTCTGGCTTATAGGGTTTCTGCCAAGAGATTCACTGTAAGTCTGATGGGCTTCCTTTTGTGGGTAACTTGACCTTTCTCTCTGGCTGCCCTTAGCATTTTTCCTTTATTTCAACCCTGGTGAATCTAATGATTATGCACTTTCAGGTTGGTCTTCTTAAGGAATATCTTTGTGGTATTCTCCATATTTCCTGGACTTGAATGGTGGCCTGCCTTGCAAGGTTGGGGAAGTTCTCCTGGATAATTTCCTGAAGAGTATTTTCCAGCTTGGATTCATTCTCTCCATCACATTCAGGTACACCTATCAAACGTAGATTAGGTCTTTTCACATAATCCTATATTTCTTGGAGTCTTTGTTCATTTCTTTTTACTATTTTTTCTCTAATCTTGCCTTCTTATTTCGTTGAGTTGATCTTCAGTCTTTGGTATCCTTTCTTCTGCTTGGTCAATTCAGTTATTGAAATTTATGTATGCTTCATGAAGTTCTCATGTTGTGTTTTTCAGCTCCATCAATTCATTTATATTCCTGTCTAGGCAATTTATTCTCATTAGCATTTCATCAAACCTTTTTTCAAAGTTCTTAGTTTCTTTGCATTGGGTTAGAACATGTTCTTTTAGCTCAGAGAAGTTTCTTATTACCCACCTTCTAAAGCCTGTTTCTGTCAATTCATCACACTTATTCTCCATCCAGCCTTGTTCCCTTGCTGATGAGGAGTTGTGATCCCTTGTAGGAGGAGAGGCATTCTGGTTTCAGGTGTTTTCATCCTTTTTGTGCTGGTTTCTTCCCATCTTTGTGGATTAATCCACCTGTCGTCTTTGTAGTTGTTGGCTTTCAGATTGGGTCTTTGAGTGGATGTCTGGTTTGTTGATGATGAAGTTATTTCTTTCTGTTTCTTAGTTTTCCTTCTAACATTCAGGCCCCTCTGCTGTAGGACTGCTGAGGTCCACTCCAGGCCCTGCTTGCCTGGGGATCACCTGCAGCGGCTGCAGAACAGTAAGAGTTGCTGCCAGTTTCTTCTGCTATCTTTGTTCCAGAAGGATACCTGCCTGATGTCAGTCTGAGCTCTCCTTTATGAGGTGACTCTCTGGATATATGGGTGCCAGGGAGCTGATTGAGGAGACAGCCTGTCCTTTATAGGAGCTCAAGTACTGAGCTGTGAGCTCCATTGTTCATTCAGAGCTGCTATGCAGTACGTTTAAGTCTGCTGCAGCAGAACTCATAAACCCTTTTTTTTTTTCCCCAGGTGCTCTGTCCCGGGGAGTTAGGCCTTTATTTATGAGTTTCTGTTGTCTTGCTGCCTTTTTTCGGGGCTGCTCTGCCCAGCAAGGAGGCAGCCTAGTCACTGTCTGCCTGCTGTGGCTTTGCTGATCTGCTGTGGGCTCCACCCACCTGCCATGTGAAGTTCCCTGGAGTCCTGTTTATACAGGTATAGTAGAACTGCCTTGGCAATGGCGGCCCACCTTTGTAATGGTGGGCTGCCTCGGCAATAGTGGGTTGCCTCAGCAATGGTGGACTATCTTCATAGTGTTGGACTGCCTTGGTAATGGCAGATGCCCCTCCCCCAAAAAGCTGGACCATCCGGAGTTCAGCTGTGCTTGCTGTCAAACTCTCAATCCAGAGCATTTCAGATTGCTGTGTTTTTGTGGGGGTGGGACCACCCGAGCCAGATCACCTGGCTCCCTGCCCCCAAACCCCCCCCCCTTTTTTTTTTTCAGTTGAATGGGTGACTCTGCTTCCCAGGAGTTCCAGTCGCCTGTTGAAAAGGTGCCAGTGTCTGTGTGATTTCCCATGTGGCAACCCACTGTACAGGCTGAAACAGCCGCACTGAGAGTCATGGCGCTTTTTTTGTCTGGGAATCTCCTGACCTGGCTCTCTGTTTCAGTCCCCTTTTTTATCAGTTGAATGGGCGACTCTGTCTCCCAGGAGCTCCAATCGCCAGCTAAAACAGCGCCCGGACCCATGCATGTTGTGCGGAGACCTGCTGCGCCCACCAAAGCAGCCGCACTGGTGACCCATGGGGCTCCTCCGCCTGGGAATCTCCTGGTCTGTGGGCAATAAAAATCCATCTGTAAATGAGGCCTCCACTCAACCCCCATGTTTTCGCTGGGAGCTGCAATCCTGAGCTGCTCCTAATTGGCCATCTTGGACCCGTCCCTGTGTGCTGATGTTTTAACAGTGATGCTGCCCAGTGACACACAGACCTAGTCAGTGTTCTCAAGTCTGCCTTCCTCCTTCCTGAGAATCAGGAGAAAGGAGAGCTCAGACTTGATTTCTCACCTTAAAAAAAATAGCACATAAAAACTTCCAGCCATTCTCAGAAGCATTGGTTTTCTGTTGGGTTGTTGCTTGTGTCAAGTCAGCCAGAAAGAGGTAGAGTAAAAACTGACTTGCTGAGAATTACATATAATCCATGTTACCCCCCAGCTAGGCATTAGCCTGCAGAGAGTGCTATCTTACTCTTGAGATGCTCTTTCCTCTTGCTTAATGGTTCATGACATGTTCTTCATTTTCCTCCTACGACTTTCAATTTGTCGGGTTTTTTTTTTTTTTTCTGGCTTATTTTCCTGTATTTGGCCATTAAATGTTGATGTTCCACCAATCAGCCCTAGGCCCTTCTGTCATTCTTCTTTCCCTAAGCAGTCACAGCCATGTCCATGGCCTCACTCATGGGTGAATCCAACATTTTCATCTCTACCCCAACCTCTGTTGTTGAGAATTCCATCTGCTAATACCTAATTGCCTAGTGGGCATCTCTACGTGGATGTCTAAAAAGTATTCTAAATTCATCATGTCCAAGATTTATTTCATATTCTTCCTCTGAAAATGCTGTTTGCTGTCTTAATGAAAAGCGTCACTGGCTGGGCACAGTGGCTCATGCCTGTAATCCCAGCACTTTGGGAGGCCAAGACTGTTGGATTGCCTGAGGTCAGGAGTTCGAGGCTAGCCTGGCCAACATGGTGAAACTGTCTCTACTAAAAAGAAAAAAAAAGCACAAAAAATTAGCTGGGCATGGTGGTGGGTGCCTATAATCCCAGCTACTTGGGAGGCTGAGGCAGGAAAATCACTTGAATCCAGGAGGCAGAAGTTGCAGTGAGCAGAGATTTTGCCATTGCACTCTAGCCTGGGTGACATATCAAGACTCCGTCTCCAAACAAAAAGAAAAGAAAAGAAAGGCATCACCACCCAAGCAATTGTGCAAGTCAGAAACAGGAGACTTGTCCATGAATCTTTCTCTCTCCTCCCGTCCCCCACCAAATTCAATCAGTCACCAGGTCCCATTGATTGTTTTTAACCACCTTCTATTGTTAACTGTAACATACACACAGTGCCAAATGCAGTGGCTCATGCCTGTGATCCCAGCACTTCAGGAAGGCAAGGTGGGTGGATTACATAGTCAGGAATTCAAGACGAGCCTGACCAATATGGTGAAACCCGATATCTACTAAAAATACAAAAATTAGCCGGGTAAGGTTGTGCACACCTGTAGTCCCAACTACTCAGGAGGCTGAGTCAGGAGAATCACTGGAATCCAGGAGGCAGAGGTTGCAGTGAGCCATGATCATGCCACTGCACTCCAGCCTGGGTGACACAGTGAGACTCCATCCCCCACCACAAAAAAAAACCATACACACAGAAAAATCTTTGAACGGTGCATCTTTTGTTGTTGTAATCAACAAAGTGTAACTCTGTAACCAATATTCAGGTCATTAAATAGACCAATGCCAGCGTTCCTAAAAGCCCTAATCAGCTATATGCCTCTTCCTCCTCAAAAATGTTACCTCTCTCCTGACTTTCATGAAAATCATTTTCTTTTCTAAGATCGCACCCAAACTTGGTAGTTTAGTTTTCCCTGCTCTTTTAACTTTATATAAATGGAGGCATTTAGTTTGTTTTCTTTACTTGGCTGCTTTCACTCAGTGTCATTTTGTGAGATTCACCTGTGTTTTATGGAGCTGTAGTTTGTTCATTAGACATTGCTGAATAATACTCTACTATGAATCTAACACAAGTGTTGTATTCACTCTCTTTCTTTTTTTTTCTTTTTTAGAGACTCAGTTTCACTCTCTTCACCCAGGTTGGAGTGCAATGGCTCAATCTCAGCTCACTGCAATCTCTGCCTCCCGGGTTTAAGCGATTTTTCCTGCCTTAGCCTCCCGAGTAGCTAGGACTACAGGTGTACACTACCACTCCCGGCTGATTATTGTATTTTTAATAGAGATAGGATTTCATCGTGTTGGCCAGTCTGATCTCAGACTGCTGACCTCAGGTGATCTACCTGCCTTGGCCTCCCAAAGTGCAGGGATTAGATGTGAGCCACCATGCCCAGCTTTCACTCTCTTTCTGATGGATATTTGTCTCCAGTTTACAGCATTTATGAATACTGCTGCTATGAACTTTTTTTTATATGTTCAGTTTTACTAGTAATGCCAGACTATTTTTCAAAGTGGTTGCACCAGTTTACATTCCTGCCAACAATGTATAAGAATTCCTGCTTATCCACCTCTTTGCCAAGGCTTAGAATTGTCAATCTGTTAAATTTTATTAATCATTCTGGTAGGTACATAATGGGTTTTTGTGTGTAACTGAGGTGTATGTCATACACAATAAAATGTGAAAATGTGCAGCCTAAAAGAATATTTTACATATAAATGTATCTAGGTAACTACTACCCAGATGAGAATATAGAATATTTCCGTCACCCCCAGAAAGTTCTCTCATGCTCTTTTCCAAAAAGAAGCTGCTATTCTATCCACAATGTTTTGACTTTGGCCACTATACATTCATTTTGCTTGTTTTTGAACTTCATATAAATGAGCTCAGACTCTACCGTGTCTGGCTTCTTTTGCCTAGCATAATGTTTTTTTGCAATTTATCCAAGTTGCTGGTTACTCTTTTTTTCTTGCTGAGTTCTGATGTATGATTATACTACACTTTGTTTATTCATTTTCTTAATGATTGTTTCTAGGTTTTGGATATTGTGAATTAAGCTGCTATGGACATTCTTATATATACTTATTTCTCTTGGGTATATATCTAGGAGTGGATTTCTGGATCATGGGGTAGGTGAGTGTTTAACTTTATTAGAAAGAACAGAACAGTTTCCCAACGTGGTTGTACTAATTAACACTCCACATTGGTTTTAATTTGCACTTCCCTTATTAATAATGTGTTTGACCAGCCTTTTATTTGTTTTTTTTTTTTGTGTGTGTTTTTTTTTTTTTTTTTTTTTTTTTTTTTTTTTTTTGGCTATTTGTATATCTTCTGTTTGAAGAGCTCATTGAAGTCTTTTGCCTAATTTTCTGGTTGGTGTTCTTTGTTTTATTGGTTTGTATAAGAGATAAATATATTGATCCCCTCCCCTTCCTGCCTCATATCTGTATTGCAGCTATCTTTTACTACCTAGTGGTTAGCCTTTTTATTCTCTTAAAGGTATCTCTTTGCTAACAGAAACATTTTTAATTTTTGTTTTTAATTATTACAAATACATAACCACACATATTTATGGGGTAGATGTGGTATTTTGATGCAAACATACAATGCATAATTATCAAATTAGGGTAGAGTACCCTACCACCGGAAGCATTTATCATTTTTTCTTGTTAGGAATATTCCAATTCTAGTCTATTAATTATTTTGAAATATAAAATAAAATGCCATTAGCTGTGTTGCCCTATTGTGCAGCTGAACACTAGTTATTCATTCTTTTTAACTGTATTTTTTACTCATTCACCAATCCCTCCTTATTTCCCACTTCCCTTCCTGTCCTCTACTCTGTCTACATGGGTTCAGTTTTTTTCTTTAGAGCCCACATATGGGTGAGGACATGCAATGTTCATTTTTCTATGCCTGGCTTATTTCACTTACCATGATGTCCTCCAGTTTTATTCATGTTGTTGCAAATGACAGGATTGCATTTATTTAGATGGCTGAATAGTACTGCGTTGTGTACAAGTACCACATTTTCTTTATCCATTCGTCTATTGATGGACACTTAGGTTGATTCTGTATTTTGGCTATTGTGAATAGTGCTACAGTAAGCATGGGAGTGCAGGAATCTCTTCAAAGTACTGATTTCCTTTCTTTGGGGTGTATACATAGCAGAGGGATTGCTGGATCACATGGTAGTTCTATTTTTAGTGTTTTTTTTTTTTTTTGAGGAAACTCCACATAGCGATTGTACTAATTTACATTCCCAACTATAGTGTACAAGGGTTCCCCTTTTTCCACAGCCTTGTCATCATCTGTCATTGCCTGTCATTTTGATAAAAGCCATTTAAGCTGGAGTGAGATGATACCTCATTGTAGTTTTGACTTGCATTTCTCTGATTAAAGAAATTCTTAATTTTAATGTAGTTGAACATTTCTGACTTTTCCTTTGTAATCGGGTTTTTGTATCCTTGTGTGAAGATAGGCTATATTATTTTCTGTTATCGTTTGCCTTTCACATTTAAATGAACAATCTCTGGAATTTTTGTGTGTATAGTGTGAGATGGGGTCAGTTTGTTTTCCTAGATGACATGATGATGATGATGATGATGTTTAGTTCCATTTATTGAAAAGGTCATCCCCTCCTGCTCTGTAGAGCTTCCTTTGTCACAAAGCAGGTGATTGTGTATACAAGGATTTGCCTGCCTCTTCTCTTCCTGGTTTCCTGAGACCCTTTCAGAGTGGGATGTTGGCCAGGTCAAAACTATTTTCATAGTAACACTTGGTGATTTTTTGCCTCAGACTCATTCTCTCACAAGTGTATGTAGGGTTTTCCAGAGGCCACATGAAATGCAGTGTTGCAGCAGATTGAGTGCAGAAGCACATAAGAGAACCAAGCTGTCTCCAAAACAGGAGATTTCCAAAAATGTCAAACAGTGCCACTCTTCTCACCTTTTTTTTTTTTTATTTGTTTTGGAAAACAGTTATTTTTTATTAAAGTGTTACTTATGTTAGCATATAACAGATTTCTTATTTTTAAATGAATGAATTGATATTAAAAAGTTTCCTGTTTTGGCCGGGCATGGTGGCTCATGCCTGTAATCTCAGCACTTTGGGAGATTGAGGCAGGCAGATCACCTGAGGTCAGGAGTTTGAGACCAGCCTGGGCAACATGGTGAAACTCTGTCTCTACTAAAAATACAAAATTAGTGGGATGTGGTGGCACATGCCTGTAATCCCAGCTACTCGGGAGGCTGAGGCAGAATTGCTTGAACCTGGGAAGCAGAGGTTGCAGTGAGCCAAGATCGTGCCACTGCACTTTAGCCTGGATGACAGAGGGAGACTCCTTCTCAATAAATAAATACATTAATTAATTTTTGTTTTAATTTCTAATATGATAAATATAATAGCTATAACCCATGTTAACTAAAGCATTTTAGAATCTCAATAGTTTGCAGGAATGTCAAACCAAAAAGTTTGAGAATCACTCATATAGTTTTAAGTCTTGATATCCAGTGGATAATAAATCTTGGTTATGTGTGGCCCTGGGCCCTGTGTATTTTCCCACATACATTTTAGAATCAGCTGTGTTATTCCACAAGAATACCTGTTAGATTTTGATTGGAATTGTGTTGAATCAGTTTGGAATAATTGAAATTTTTTTGTTTTGTTTTTAGTTACACCTGCTGTAATGGGAATTTGAAATCTTTATACCATTGAATCTTCTGATTCATAACCATTATTTCTCCATGTGTTTTGGTCTTTAATTTTTTTCTCAGTATTGTTATATAATTTTCTGTATAAAGGTTTTGCACATTTTCCAAACAGAATTTTTGAAGGAAAAAATTCTACTTAGAAATAAACTGGCCAGGCACAGTGGCTCATGACTGTACTTCCAGCACTTTGGGAGAGAGGCCAAGGTTGGAGGATCACTTGAGCCCAGGACCAGTTTAGGCAACACATTGAGACCCTATCTCTACAAAGAAAAAAGTAAGATAAACTTAATAATTAACAAGAATTAACAAGAAAATGAAAGATAGTTCTGAAAAATATTACAGAACTTTACTGAAGCTCATAAAAGAATTGAATAAATGCTAAAACATATTTTGTTCTTGAATAGGATTGCTCTCACATTGATAAGTTGTGAGTATCCCCTCTAAGTTGCCATATTTTATATTGTTAGAAATACACTTTTTTTTTTTTTAACCTTTCATGATTTCTAAAGTTAAGGTATGCCTTAAAACTGATGACATCTTCCCGGTACTTCTGGCCATGTGGTAATTATGAAGTTAGATTAGGAGCATCTTAACCAATTTATTTTACATAACTTTCCTTTCATTATAAGCACAAGTCAAATGTGATATGAAAACAGAAGCGTTTAAGTCTAAAGAAGCTCTTTCATGTGGCATAAAATAACTGTGCATCTTACATTGAAAATGTCTTAAATTTGGTGAAATAGGCCAGTCACAGTGGCTCTCACCTATAACCCAGCACTTTGGGAGGCTGAGGTGGGAGGATTACTTGAGGCCAGGAGTTGGAGACCAGCCTGGGCAATATAGTGAGATGCCATCTCTGGGGGGTGGGGGGGAAATATATAATATAGTAAAAAATAAGTACATATATGTATATATATATACACACACACACACACACATACGTAATTTGTGAATTTACAGTAATCCCAATTAATAATAGGCTTTTCAGAACTTGATTCTTAAGTTTATATGAAAGAAATTTTTCACAAAAATTATGAAACTCTTTCATGAAGGGGGTATTAGTGCTGTCAAATATTCAAGTGTATGTTGAAGCCAAACCAATTTGAGCATCAAATCACTGGCACAGAGTTGAGAGCACTGAAGTAAGTAGCCTGTGTGGTCAACAGTGGTATATGAAGAAAATAGTGAATTATTTAGTAAATAGTATTGGATGAACTGAGTAACCATTTGGGAAAAAAAGAGAACTAGCTTGCTATCTCACCTTTTTTTTTTTTTTTTTTTTTTTTATATAGAGTCTCCTTCTTGCCCAGGCTAGAGTACAGTGGTGTGATCTTGGCTCACTGCAACCTCCACCTCCCAGGTTCAATCGATTCTCCTGCCTCAGCTGCCTGAGTAGTTGGAATTACAGGCATCTGCCACCACACTTGGCTAATTTATTATTTTTTTTAAGTAGAGATAGGGGTTTCACCATGTCAGCCATGCTGGTTTTGAACTCCTTACCCCAAGTGGTCCACCTGCCTTGGCTTCCCAAAGTGCTAGGATTACAGGCGTGAGCCACCAAGATCGCACCACTGCACTGCACTCCACTCCAGCCTGGGTAACAGAGCAAGACTTCTCATCTAAAAAACAAACAAACAAAAAAAAAAACTTGACATGGCAAAAACTCTAGTATAAACAAAATTGGGACTCCAATGATAAGCTGAGAAAAAGTAGTTGCCATACAGCATGTTCAAAGGGCTAATTTCCTTTACAAAGTAGGATCACTTGCTGATAGAAAAGGCCAACAGCTCAGTAGACACATTAGAGACAGTTCAAAGGAAAGACAAATGGCTTTCATACATAAATGTATGAAATGTTCTTTAGTTTCACTTGTTATAAGAGAAAAGCAAATTGAAACTATCCTGAAAGCATTTTAAAAATATGCAATTAGCCAAGATTAAGAACTTTGATTAGCTGTTGGCTAAGGTGTAGGAAAATAGCTACTTCCATATATTAATGGTAGGATTCTAAACTCTATGGAGAGCAATTGAATAATATTTATTAAAATTTAAGAATATACATACCTAATGTAGTATAGGTAAGTTTAGATAAGTTGTGATGTATTTACGTAATGGGACACTATAGAGCAATAGGAATGAATGAATTACAATTCACACAACATGAATGACTCACAAACATAAAGTTAGGTGAAAGAGCCAAACACAGAAATACATGTTCAGAAACAGACAAAATTGTTGTGTTAGAAGTCAGGGTAATATTACTCTTGGGGAGCTCACTGGATGGAGACATGAGGGACTTTTGGAGGTTTATAATCTTTTTTTTTGGGGTCTGTGTTAGGTGGGATTATATTGGGAAAATTCATTGAGCTATGAACTTAAGAATTATGTACTGTTCTGAATGTATGCTATACTTCAGTACACATTTTTATGTAAATAAAAATAGTGTGCATACATGCAGTCACATATAAAGAATGCACATAACTTTTGTTTTAGCAGTTTTATCCTAGGCATACAACATATACTTACACTCTTGCATATGTGGGGGTTAAAAATAGCACGAAGGTATTCATTACTGTATTTCTAAGCACAAAAGTTCATACAAAACCTGATTACTCATAAGTAGGGAACTGGTAAAATAATTGATATAGTCATAAAGTGAATTAGTAGCAGCTCTTAAAAGGAGTAAGGCATTCTGATATGAAGTAATTTAGTAAAGTCTCTAAGGTATAGTAAATGAAAAGACCAAAATGCATGAACAGTACATGTAGTATGCTACTATTTGTGTATAGGTGTGTTTTATCTCAAAAGGCACATATTTGCAATCATGTATAGATAGAATATATTTGGAAAGATGAGACTATATCCTAACACTGGCAGTCTCTGCGGAGTGGAAGTGAGTGGCCAGAAGGCACAATTGGGTGATACTTTCTATACTAATTTGTGATTTAATTTTTTTATTTTTAATTTTGATAAAATGCATATACCAAAACTTACTACTTTAAACATTTTTAGGGATACAGTTCAGTAGTGTTAAGTATATTCATATTGTACAACCAGTCTCCAAAGCTGTTTCATAGCCATTTAACAAGTACTAATACTTCCTCCTGCCCTTAGCAGTCACCATTCTACTTTCTGAGTCTATAAATTGGACTACTCTAGATACCTCATGCAAGTGGAATCTTATAGTATTTGTCATTTTGTAACTGGTTTGTTTCACTTAGCATAATGTTCTCAAGGTCCATACTATTTTGTGACTTTTGAATTCTGTACATTGTTCATTTATTACCCATTTTCAAATGAGCATTAAAGTAAAAAGACATGACATTATTCAGAGCTGGTTAATTACATGGTAAAAAGTTGATGGCTGGTGTGTCTTTTTCATTTCAACCAATATTAAATGCCAGTTTGGGCAGAAAGACAACTTTATGCCAAAGCACCATTTGAAGCTGGGTTTGTGACATGTTTCTCCTTTTGTCATCTATGGGTATCCCCAAAATGCAGGCTCAAGTCCCCAGCCTCTTGACTCTGCTCAACAGTTTCCCTCCTTGGCTTACTGTACATCTTGGCTTGCTCTTCCAAATCTACCCTTTTTTTCCCCCGGAACAAGCTGCTTCCATGCCAAGGTTATGGCTTCCTCCTTGCAGATTTTCCTTACATCTCTGACCTGGAAAATGAGGGGAGTTCCATTCTGCTAGCTTTTTAGTGCTCCTTTGAGATCATTACTCTGGAGCCCTCTGCAATAATATTGTTTCTCATGGATTGAAAATCATTGTTTCCAGTAGGATTTTTGACTAGATGTGGGAAGAGAAGAACAAGTTGAAATGACTCTGAAGCTTATAGGAGGACTGGGTATCATTAACTGGCACAGAGGGAGACAGGCTGTAGGTGGAAGATATGTGACTTGCTTTTGAAAATAGTGGTGTGAGATTCTGGCCTGCAAAAACAGCTGGAGTTATGAGCTAGAAATAGGGACTTAAAAAAATAGGGGTGTGTATGTATGTGTATGTGTGTGTGTGAGTGCGCACGCATGTGTGTATTGAAAATACAGAAAAATAAGATAATGTTACCCATAAAACAGATCATCATTCTTAACACTTTTAAGTGAATTAACTCCTGTTTTTTCCTCTGGCTGTATGTGTATAAAAGTATTTTTATAGCCAGCGTGGTGGCTCATGCCTATAATCCTAACACTTCGGGAGGCTGAGGCCAGTGGTTCACTTAAGGCCAGGAGTTCGAGACCAGCCTGGCCAATGGTGAAACCCCATCTCTACTAAAAATACAAAAATTAGAGCTGGGTATGTTGGCACGTGCCTGTAGTCCCAGCTACTTGGGAGGCTGAGGCACAAGAATTGCTTGAACCCCAGAGGCAGAAGTTGCAGTGAGCCAAGATTGCACCACTGAACTGCCTAGGTGACAAAGCAAGACCCTGCTCAAAAATAAAAATAAAAATTATACACACACACATTTTAAAATGTAGAAATTATATTTTATATTCACCTTTTTCCCCCTCTATGAATGAAGAAGTCTGAGGCCAGTCACATAGTTACTTCTGTTAAGAGCCCCAAAAGAGATCATGAATGAATTTGTGGGACTTGTTGAAATTTCACAGGGTGACGTCTTACACAGTTGTAGAAGAAAATGTTTCAAGAATAGGATTTTGGAAATTTGCCTAAACTTTCCTAAAACTTTCAGGATTCAAGAATCAGAAATCATAATCAGAGGTAGGAGAATTAAGAGTTCAGTGTCAAACTAAGAAGAACAGAGCAAATTCCAAGAAAAAAGGAAGAAAAATATTGTTTGGTGTTTTAAAGAGGTAGAGCTCAATGAAGACTAAGCCTTGAGATACTAAATTGAGGGAGGGCATAATGGTACGCACATGCTTATAATCCCAGCACTTTGGGAGGCCTAGGTGGAAGGATGCTTGGAGCCCAGGAGTTTGAGGCTGCAGTGAGTTATGAGCCACTGCACTCCCGCGTGGGTGAGAGTGAGACCTTGTCTCAAAACAGCAACAAGATATGAAATTGAGAAACTGTTACTTGAATATATATTCTGTCCAGCAGTGATGTAATAACAAGGAATGGGTTTACCTTGCTATTTTAAGCAACTAGAAAACTTGACAGTATATGAAATAGCAATTTGTAATGCACTGGGTAACAGGCAGCACAAGATTGTGGTCACTGAAAGGTGGGAAACAAACATGCTGAGTTCTATGGTTGCTCCAATTTATTATCTGGAGGTAGTTTTCAGGGTGCAGAGTAGGGATGGGGAACCCAAATTTAAGCCTGCTGTCTTACTGAATTGGAAGACAAGATGGAAATTGGTAGGGAGTAGAGATTGTCATAATTTGTGGGGCAGAGTACCAGAGATGTGGGAGTTGTACACAGAACTCCAGAGGCAGGTGGAGGATTCTCCGGAAGTCAGGTTGAGTCCTGACCTACACATGCATGAGGAGAGCACCTGAGGCCAGAGAAAGAACCCCACTGGAAAGGAGCAGGCCAAACAATTCCTGGAACTCACACAGAGCTGGGAATAGTCTGTGTTGCCATTAGCCAGAGTATATACGAGGGCTTCAAAAGGGCATGGCCTTTTGTAATGAGGCTAAATTAGCCCTAAGTTAAAGGATACTCTGGACCTACTCTCAATGAAAAAGCAAGTCTTCGAAGAGCCAGCCAATTTAAAGAATCTTACCTGTGTGTGAGAACAAAGTCCAGTGCTATTTAAGGAAATACACAAAATCTAAAACACAAAACTCACAATGTTAGGCATTCAATAAAATGACCAGGCATGCAAAAAAAAAGAGGAAAATATGGCATAATCAGGAGATAAATCACTAGATCCAGAAATGACAGAGATGATGGAATTAACAAAGACATGAAAACAACAATTACAAATATGTTCTTGGTTCAAAAAAAGTAGAGGAAATGGTTAACATAATAGGAAGAGAACTAGAAGTTATATTTTTAAAAGACCCAAACAGAACACCTGGAGTTGAAACCAAATTTTAAAGTACAATGATGGCATTAACAGTAGTTGAGGCACTGCATATCGGTGAACTTCAAGTCAGCAATAGAAACTGTCCAAAATGAGAACAGAAAGCAAAATGGAAAAATTGATAGAGCATCAATGACTATAACAAGGATAATTGTTAGAGATGGAAACAGTCTGACATATATGTAATTGGAGCCCCAGAAAAGAGGGAACGGGGAGAACAGAAAAAGATTGTAAAAAAATAATGACCAGAAAATTTCCAAATTTCATGAAAACTATAAACCCACATATTTAAGAATCCCAAGGAGAATAACCATAAAGGTAACCACAGCAAGGCACATCATCATCACATTGTTGGCAACCAATAATGAAGAGAAAATCTTGAAAGCAGGCAGAGAAAAAATGTACATCATGTACAGAGTAACAGAGATAAGAATGACAGCAGACTTTTCATCAGAAACTTAGCAAATCAAAATACAATGGAGAGACCTCTTTATTTTTTATTTTATTTTTTATCGGAGACAATCATTCTTTCCCAGTCTGGAGTGCAGTGGTATGATCTTGGCTCACTGCAATCTCCTCCTAGATTCAAGTGATTCTCCTGCCTCAGCCTCCTGAGTAGGTGAGATTACAGGTGCATGCCATCATACCTGGCAAATATTTTAGTATTTTTAGTAGAGATGGGTTTTCACTATATTGGCCAGGCTGGTCTCAAACTCCTGACCTCGTGATCTGTCTGCCTCAGGCTCCCAAAGTGCTAGGATTACAGGTGTGGGCCACTGCGCCTGGCCTGGAGAGACATCTTTAAAGTACTTTTTAAAAAGCCTATTGGGGCTGGTTGCAGTGGCCAACACCTGCAATCTCAGCAGTTTGGGAGGCTGAGGCAGAAGAATTGCTTGAGTCCAGGAGTTTGAGACCAGCCTGAGTGACATGGCAAAACCCCATCTCTACAAAGAATACAAAAAATCAGCCAGGCATGGTGGCTTGCCTGTGGTACCAGCTCCTTGGGAGACTGAGGTGAGAGGATTGCTTTAGCCTGGGAAGCAGAGGCTGCAGTGAGCTATAATTGAGCCACACTGCACTTTAGCCTGGGTTTCAGAGCGAGACCCTGTCTCAAAAAAAACAGAGACCTACTGGAACTTGTTGCTGGTAGACCTCCACAAGAAAGGTTGAAGTTGTTTAGGCAGAAGGCAAATGACAAAGGATTGAGAAGTGCTAGAAATGGTAACTATGGGAGTAAAAATAAGACAATTTCTTTTTCTTTTTTAATCTCTTTAAGAGATTGTTGTATTGAAGGTGATTGCTAACAGGTACAGGATTTCCCTTTTTGTGTGTTGGAAATGTTCTGCAATTAGTGGTGATGGTTGCACACCATTGCGAATTAAAGAAATAGTAGTTTTAAAAAGATAGTTGTGTAAAGCAAAAATAATAATGCATTATAAGTTTTATAACGTGGGAGTAAAAGGTATGACAATAGCACAAGGAATGGAAGGGGATGGGAAGAGTATAAGAAACCTTACTAAGGCTTTGTTTATTTACTTATTTATTGGGCAAAGTGTCGCTTTGTTGCCCAAGTTCTATTATTTATTTATTTGACAGAGTATCGCTTTGTTGCCCAGACGGGAGTGTGGTGGCACAATCCCTGCTCACTGCAACCTCTGCCTCCTGGGTTCAACAATTCTGCCTCAGCCTTCCAAGTAGCTAGGATTTCAGGTATGCACCACCACACCCAGCTAATTTTTGTATTTTTAGTAGAGGTGAAGTTTCACCATGTTAGCCAGGCTGGTCTTGAACTCCTGACCTCCAGTGATCCACCTAACTTTAAGTGATCTGCCTTCCTCAGCCTCCCAAAGTGCTGGGATTGCAGGCATGAGATACCATGCCTGGCAAAAACCTTAGTAAGGTTCTTAAGCTGTATATGTATATAAAGTGGAGTCATCAAATTTACATCTAGAAAATTAAAACAATTTATGTTCCCACTTCAAATGTATGGGAGTGCCAATTTAACCGTATCCTTGTCCATGTGTGGTATTTGTTTAAAAACATTGCCACCCACATGTTTTTAAAAACTTGATTACCCTAGACACCCAATCCTCACCATGCTTGAAGGATACTTTATATCTGAGATCTCTGAAATTCTGTCAGAATCTCTGCCTTAAATTTGGCTAAAACATAAAATGTATACATTTATTTATTTCCTTTCCTACTCTTCCCCCTTTCTTCATAAACATAGTTTTCTTCAGTAATTTCTTTGGTTACTACTTCAGCTTCATTCGTTCTAGAATGTAGATGTTTTGAAGACACATTCCTTGTCTCTCTTATTCTCTATTGTATCATGGTTGTAGTATCCTAGATGCTTGATGTTGAATAA